>JAESUZ010002345.1:0-34045 GCA_017311185.1 Proteles cristata cristata
AAAATCATAACAAAAATGAAAAACTTAAAAAATTATTTCTAAGAGTCCAATGCATATGAAATGACGCCTTATTTCTGAAGCATCTGAATTGCAATCTTACTGATTTTAGACCGGATTTTACTCTACTTGAGAGCTGGACATTTGAAAAGCAGTGGTGCCCACCTTTCCCTGCTGAGAGCTCGCTCTTCCACTTGCTTCCGCACTTGATGCCCAGCTTCTGGCCATACTCGTCCCCGTACCAGACCAGCAGTTCACAGCCTGGCTTGACGACCCGGCAGGTTCGGTAGAAGATCTGCCTGTGATATTGAAAAGCCACCAGGTTCTGCTCCTCATCATCCCTGGCACAGTTCGCATACCTGGGATTGAGGCAGAGAGAGGGAAAGAGAACCACAGGAGATAAGTTCCCGTTACGTGTCAGATCTGCCCCCGGTGCTCAAGGCCTCCAGGCTGTGATGCCGCCCACTCCCCAGCTCCTCAGGAACCTTCTGTTCATACTTAAGTCTCCCTCACAGTATCATATGAATTCCCATCTCTAAGTTCAGCTTCCTGCCCTCAGCCTTCCTCTAATGTTTTCCCCTTGCTTGATTAACCATTTTCCAAATCCCAATTCCAGACTTACTGCCACCTTAATTGGTCACAAAACCCAGTGACCTTTTGTTTCTCTAAACTCTAAGTTCTCTTTTATACCACAGAACTTGATGCTTGACCGTGGACTCTGCTTCCAGATCAACAGACATCATTCCACACTCAGCCCAGGTGTGGCTATCTTCCTTTGAGAGAGCTTTCTTCACTTCTCCCTACACTGTATCTGAGGGACCATTCCCTTGCCTCCCCTGAGTTCTCATAGAAGCTTGGAGCTTTCTTTGTCTTAGTAAAATGACACAGAAAAGCAATATTTTATTTACATGCTCCATCCCCTGATAAAATGAGAGCCCCTCAAGGAAACAGGGTGGGTCATGAAGCACAGAGGCCTGTGGCCATACTGCAGTCCCTTCCTATACAGGCTTCAGAACCCAGTTCTATTAGAAATGAGACTAGAAGAGCTGCTGCCCTCACATATTAAAGGTCCCTTGTTTAAGGCTATCTCTCTACTGTATACCTCTTGAAAAATAGGGAAACTATAGTTAAATATTCTTTTTTTTTATTTTTTGAGAGAGAGATAGAGACAGCATGAGCAGGGGAGGGTCAGAGAGAGAGAGAGAGGGAGACACAGAATCTGAAGCAGGCTCCAGGCTCTGAGCTGTCAGCACAGAGCCCGACATGGGGCTCGAACCCAGGAACCATGAGATCATGACCTGAGCTGAAGTCGGACGCTTAACCAACTGAGCCACCCAGGCGCCCATATAGTTAAATATTCTTAAACTCAAGTGTCTACTATCTGTCTGCATTATGTCTTCCACAGGACATGGGTTGTATAATATGTTTAACTAATGAACTCCATTGTCTAAACTGGAACACAGTAAATGCTTATACATGTTGATCAGATAAACTAAAGTGTGAATCCAGTGTTCCTGATGAATCTAGGCTCCTTGGGGGTTTTTCCAGTGTCCAAATTTTGTCTAGAATATTTAGAGGATATATACTATATTCTTATCTACTTTTCCCCATAAACTTCTCTTGAAATGAAAGAGCATTACATGGAGAAAAAAGAGGAACAGAGAATTGAGGGAGACCATTGAGGGAGACATGATGAGAAGGAAAAGAACATAGGTTTGTGAGCGGTGAATGTCCTCTCTGGATCCCTGAGCCCTATTGGCCTTACCTCATCCAGTTGGCCCAAGAGTTATCCTTTCCATCCACATACTCGTAGCAGTTTCTCCCTTTGGTGATCTGAGTTTGAGAAAGAGAAATTAAATATTTTTGTTTGTTTGTTTGTTTGGTGTGTGTCGGGTAGGGAGGTAATAGAGGGATTATTTTACTCTCCTGTGGTGTCTTTCAGCCTGTATGGAATCAGTCCCCAGGGTGACCACAGGATGTGCTCTTTCGTCATTCTCTACACATCTGGGTTGCTTTGCCAACTCAGAGCAGGGGTCCTGGAAGCGTGTCTGTACCACTGTGCTCCTTCTTACCCTCTGATCTTTAAGTAGGAACACCAGGTTCATGCAAAGCCCACTCAGCACCCAGAACTAACCGTATTATTCTCTTCCATGTAGAGGGTGCTATCCTACCAATCCACAGCAGGGATGTGGGAAACCCGAGGACAGGGGAAGAGGTAGATGATTCTCACCAGCCAGGAGTATCCACTGTTGGCTGCCTCTTCATCTTCAGTGACCTGGCCCTCATAAGGGCCAAAGTGTATACCCAGTGGCAGATCAGATGCTTCATTCCATACTCCAAGCCCAGCCTCAGGGATGCTCGATGGTCTGATTCTCAGACCAGGGGGCAGAGTGAGGGCTGAGCGGTTGGGATGCCCCTTGTCCACTGCATTGTCCTTTACAAATGTAGCGGGCCCATGAGCAGCACAGCTGTCAATGAAGAAATTCTGACATTTCTCACAGTCTGGAAGTGAGAGCAACAGGGAATAGGAAAGAGTTAGTGCATCTTCCTGCATTTAAGCAGCTTCAGAATGAGCTCGACACACATCATTTAGCCTCTATCCTATACTCCCAGTCACTAGAGGAAGGGAGTGATTTGGGGACCTCCATACCCGTGCTGGGTATGGAGACTGTTTGATGAAGTTATTGTCCCAGGAGAGAACAACTTTGAGAGTGGGCCAAGATGGTCACTTACAGAGGTAGTCATCATCCTGGGCCTCGCTGGCTTCTTGGTATGCAAAGCCCTTTCTTTCTCGTAGACTATACATCTTCACTTCAATCTCCTTTCTCCTGAGCTCTGAGTTGGAAAAGAGTATGTGAGTGAGGTTGGTGCGGTCTGGAGTGTTAGTCCCCTGTTTTTTCAGAAAATGTAAAATCTCGTCTAATAAATTATTACTTGCCCTTCTATATACTATCTCCCATTGCCCAAACTCTTAATTCAGAGAGTAAGACTCCACACTGACTATAGATGGCTAACTCAATTTTAGTTTCTTCCCATTATCAGGCTAAACTTTATAATCTTTCCTCTTAGAAAATGGCTCATTCACGTGTTTCTTCATTCAGAAAATATTTGTTGAGGGCACATTACATGTCAGGCATCAAGTAAGGTCCTGGGCATTCAACACCAAGAAAGTATGGTCTTTATTGTCACTGAGTGATTTATTGGATAACTTGCATGTGTCTATTCTTTAATGTTTAATTTAATGCTTTCAAACAATATATAAGCTATGCATTCTTATCTTCACTTTACAGATTAGTATTCAGGAGCTCATAGAATTTGTAAGATTTGTAAGAATACCAAGACCTCAGTGGTAACTACAAGTGTCAGGTTAGTTTAGCTTTAACCTAGGCCTAGCAAGAGTCCACTCCACATACCTAGGTTGTATTCATCAACGTTTCTGGAGGACTTAGAGGGACCAAAGTTCCCATATTATTTTTTTTCTTACCCAATTTTTGTCTAGAGCGATGTCCAGAGGTACTTGCTTCTCCAAAAAGGGACGGTTTCTGGCCCTGCTCTGAGCCACTTGTGTTCAGCAACTTTGCTGTTTCTGATAAATCCTTCAAGCTAGATTCCTTACTTAATGGCACTTTGTGGATTCCCTTCAATGTGAGAGTCACATATTAAAACACAGCAGGCATTTTTTTAGTCCTGTAAGGCTTATGATGTGTTTTCACATGAATAGCTTTGGTTAATACTTCAACAACACTTGGAAATACCTAAGAATTCTGAATACTAGAGGGAAAAGAAAAGGAATATGTGGGTATTGAATTCAAGACTAGAAACCATGGCTTAAGGTTCTCTATCTTTATATTTTCTCAAAATTTTCCATAAAAGTGAGAGGCAAGGAGAATGCTTGGGAAAAGTACCTTGAGAATTAAGAAGGTCTGTGAAAGAAGATGGTAGAGAAAAAGAGGGGGTCATCTACAAATTTGTGGACATTTAATGGAGGAGGAGATGTAGACAAATGGAAGGACTGCACACATCTGGAAAATGAGCTGACAGAGCAGGGAGAGGGGAAAGATAACAAAGAAAGGGTTGTAGGAAATGTGTCTAAACACTGAAAAAACAACAACAAAGGATGCTAAAGTTGTCACTTGCCGTATCCAGGAAAGAATATTTGGAATTAGCTGGTTCTTGTCAGTTGTGTTTGAATAAGGTTGTACCAGCAGCTAGCTCTCTTCAGGTATACATGGTATTTTTTTTTTTTTTACAAATAGTTTATTGTCAAATTAGTTTCCACATAACACCCAGTGCTCATCCCCACAAGTGTCCTCCTCCATGCCCATCCCTCCTCCCCCCCACATCCATCAGTCCTCAGTTTTTGTCAGCATTCAAGAGTCTCTCATGGTTTGCCTCTCTCCCTTTCCCCCACCATTTCCGCCCTTCTTCTCCCCCTTGTTCCTCCGTCAAGTTCCTTCTAATCTTCCTATACGTGCAAACTTATGATATTTGTCCTTCTCTGCCTGACTTATTTCGCTCAGCATAACACCCTCAAGGTCCATCCATGTTGCTACACATGGCGGACACCTGGGTGGCTCGGTTGAAAGAGCGTGGGATTCTTGGTCTCAAGTCGTGAGTTCAAGCCCCATGTGGTCTATAGACATTGCTTAAATAAATAAAACTTTATACTACTACATGGTAGTTTTTTATAAAGTTTTATTTATTTAAGCAATGTCTATAGACCACATGGGGCTTGAACTCACGACTCGAGACCAAGAATCCCACGCTCTTTCAACCGAGCCACCCAGGTGTCCTATATACATACTATTTCTTAATGTTATAGTAAACAGAAAATATTTTAATGATCATCAAATTGTCTCATGAGCTATTTGATACAATATGAATGTGAGATTCTGGTCCTGCTATCAATTTACCATCTCAATTGTCTCCATATTCAAAATCTAAATCACAGATGTTATTTTCAGCATTCCTTGACCCTTTTACTTCTAATGTAATCTGTAAATGTGGAATTGCTCACTCAGAAAACATTCAGGAGCCCTGTGGGGCCTGGGACTTCTGAGAAGAAAGAGCCTGCAGGGCAGAGGCAGGCTATGCAAACGATTCTGAACAGCATGACTGTTGCCTAATGAGAGCTCAGAGGAACGAGCCGTTGCTTCTTTCTACAAGTATGAACATTTTAAGTCAGTTCCAGGCAGGTGAGTTTCTTTTTTTCTTAAGTTTATTTACTTTTGAGAGAGAGAGAGAGAGAGCAGGGAAGGGGCAGAGAGAGAGGGAGAAAGACAGAATTCCAACCAGGCTCTGCACTGACAGTGATGTTTTCATGAACTGTCAGATCATGCCCTGAGCTGAAATCAAGAGTCTGATGCTTAACTGAGTGAGCCACCCAGGTGCCCCACAGATAGGTGAGTTTCTAAAGAATATCATGTAACATATATGAAAGTCATTTTATATGTTGTTTCTCAGTCATCAAACCTAGAAGTTCTCAGGGCTTCAGATGCTTCCTCTTATTAGAATGGGAGACTCTGGGGGTGTCTGGGTGGCTCAGTCAATTGAGTGACCCACTCTTGATTTTGGCTCAAGGTAGTGATCTTAGAGTCCTGGGGTTGAGCCCAGTGATGGGGCTCTGTGCTGGGTATGGAGACTGCTTGAGATTCTCTCTTTCTCTCTCTCTCTCTCTCTCTCTTAAAATAAGTAAGTAAGTAAGTAAGTAAGTAAGTAAGTAAGTAAGTAAGTAAATAAATAAATAAATCGAATGGGAGGCTCTGATGGTGGGGATCCTCTCTCTTTCATCTGGGACCATCCAGTATACACATTCTAGTATATTTGTAAGGTTCTCTTACTTAGAGGGGAGGTCTTAGATCATCTTTCATTTTAGCATACTAGAAAAGAACTGAGGTTGAAATAATCAAGTGAATAATGTAAATTTTATAAAACTATACAAGTTTTAATGAGCTTGTAAGTGGTTTAGAAAAGGAGCTTGAGATTAGATTGCACTACCACTAGTTTTGGGATCTCAGGTATATAATCATAAATGTCTTTGTTTCAATCTCTATAAATGGTGATATTTACAGTACCTACCTCATAGGGTTGTTGTAAGGTTAGTTTATTCATGTAAATGCTTAAAATAAAGTCTGAAGTATAGTGAAAATAAAACAAGTGATAGCTAATATTACTGCTGTTCTTTTTAAAAAAATGTTTAATGTTCATTTATTTTTGAGAGACAGAGCATGAGCAGGGGAATGGCAGAGAGAGAGGGAGACACAGAATCTGAGGCAGGCTCCAGGCTCCGAGCTGTCAGCACAGAACCTGACGTGAGGTTCGAACTCATGAACCCTGAGATCATGACCTGAGCTGAAGTTGGACGCTTAACCACTGAGCCACCCAGGTGCCCCTATTGCTGTTCTAATTAACTATTGAAGTTATGATGATACTGGATATTGTGCTAAAGAGTTCAGGAAAGGAAGGCAGCAGTTCCCAGGATACTCTGCATTCTCTTACCCTTATCTGTATCTAAATGCATGAGATTTTCTTGTCACCAGGATTTGGGAAATACTCACCTTCTGTTGTTTACTCTGCTCCACTCTGAATGTCATCCAAGAAGGTTTGACGATAAAGTGATGAGAAATCAGTGGTTTGGTTGGTAAATGTTTCTAAACTCCAAAGATTCTCACTAGAGACAGAATTCTTAACCAAGGAGTGACGAGTAAAAAGATATCAAAGGGTGATTGGAAAATGGTTTTTAAAGTATCATCAAAGTCTATGCTGCTACTGGTGACCAACTAATTTTTTGAAAATGTTACAAAAATAGACAAACCTCATTTATCATTTATGCATCATCCTGTGTTCATAACTTATCTATTACACTTAGTAATATATGTATATATACTGGATACATATACTATATATATGTATGTGTGTGTGTATATACATATATACTGACCTTCCATTACAAAGAAACTCAACAAGCTGCAAATAGAAAGAAATTACCTCACTATAATAAAGGCCATATATGAAAAGTCTATCTCCAACGTCATACTCTCCAGTTTAAAACTGAAAGCGTTTTCTCTAAGATCAAGAATAAGGCAAGGATGCCCACTCTCACAACTTCTATTTAACATAGTACTCAAAGTCCTAGCCAGGGCATTAGACAGGAAAAAAAAAAAAAGGGAAATAAAGTACATCTAATTTGGAAAGCAAGAAGAAAAGTTATGTTTGTTCACATACGACATGATCTTATATGTAGAAAATCCAAAAGATTCCACACAAATATCTGTCAAAACTAACAAACAAATTCAGCAAAGTTGGAGGATACAAAATTAATACTAAAAACAATAGTTGCATTTGTATGTACTAAAAGTGGACAGTCCAAAAAGGAAATTAAGAACAGTCTTATTTATAATAGCACTAAAGGAATGAAATAATTAGTAGCAAACTTAACCAAAGATGTGTAATCTTTGAACACTGAAAACTACAAAAAATTTTTTAAAAAGTAAAGATGCTTCATTATCACTAATCCTCAGGGAAATGCAAATTAAAACTGCAATGAGAGGGGCGCCTGGGTGGCTTAGTCGGTTAAGCGTTCGACTTTCGCTTAGGTCATGATCTCGTGGTTCGTGGGTTCGAGCCCCGCGTCGGGCTCTGTGCTGACTGCCAGTTCAGAGCCTGGAGCCTGTTTCAGTCTGTGTCTCCTTCTCTCTCTGACCCTCCCCTGCTCACGCTGTCCCTCTCGCTCTCTCCTAGAAATAAATTTAAAAAAATAAAAAATAAAACTGCAATGAGATATTATCTCATACCTATTAGTATGATCACTATGAAAAACAATCCAGACGAAAGCAAGTATTCTCAAAGATGTGGAGAAATTGGAACCCTTACACACTATTTGCGGGAATGTGGAATGTCGCAGGCATTATGGTAAACAGCATGGAGGATACTAAATAAAAAGAGAACTGCCATATGATTTAGAAGTCCAGTTTCTGAGTATGTGTATAAAAATTGGAAATAGGATCTTGATAAAGTATTTGTACACTCAAGGTCATTGCAACATTATTCATAATAGCTAAGACGTGGAAGCAACGACAAATAAATGGGTAAAGAAAATTATACACACACACACACACACACACACACACACACACACAGAGGAATATTATTCAGCCTTAAAAATGAAAGATATCTTTTAATATGTTACATCATGGATGGACTTTGAAGACATTATGCTAATTGATATAAACATATCACAGAAGACAAATACTACATGGTTCCACTTATATGAGTTATCTATTTCATGCATATGGAAAATAGAATGGTTGTTTCCAGAGCCTGTTGGGGGAGGGGGAAGAGAGGAGATGGAAAGTTGTTCGATGGGTATAAAGTTTCAGTCATGCAAGATGAAAAAGATCCAAAAATCTATTGTTCAATAATGTGCATGTAGTTAATAATACTGTGCTGTATACTTAAACATTGTTAAGAGGGTAAGTTTATGTTATTATTATGTTTTGTAACCACAATAAATAAAATTGGGTGGGAATTTTAGCTGAGGGTAGATAAAGCTGTGTAGATGTATAGTAAACCATGGGTTATGTGTTCTCTATGAAGACTTCCTTTTTATGTCAAACCTTTGTGAACAACCACACACTGTGTTTTCAAATCTCTGATATCCATAGATGGAATCATAGACCTAATCCGAGTAGCTTTCTCCAGTTTAGGGAGATCGACTCTTCTTCCAGACTGTTTTGTCTGAATACCAAAAGAGAAAGTGAGTTTCTCAGTTCTATTTTGAGTTTATTTTTTTATTTCTAGGAGAGAGAGAGAGAGAGAGAGCGAGAGAGCAGGGGAGGGTCAGAGAGAGAGAGAGAGTCGCAGACTGAAACAGGCTCCAGGCTCTGAGCGGGCAGTCAGCACAGAGCCTGACACGGGGCTCGAACCCATGAACCGCGAGATCATGACCTAAGCGAAAGTCGGACGCTTAACCGACTAAGCCACCGAGGTGCCCCTCTCAGTTCTGTTTTGTAAGGATCACACTTCATGTTATCAGACAGGCTGTTATCAGACAGCCTGATGCTGTCTCTGGTAAGTGGTATGTGGGAAAGATCAGGGAGACTAGGTAATTATCTCAAATCATCTTCAGAAGTAAGACAAATAATCTGATTCGTTTTGGGGCATGAAGACCATGTGTGTGATTAAGTATATATAAAAACTGTGTATCTTTACATTAATATGTTCATCATTTTCTCTTTTAAGACATTTAATCCAATAATTGAATAATAAGAATAACTGCGATTACTTTTACAAAGCTCTTTGGTGGACTTACAGTCTAATTAAGGTTTCTTTAACTTCTCTTTCATTAACGAACAATGTTTAGTACAAAAAATCTTTTTTCAAGAAAACAAATGACAAATTTTAAACATATAGAAAGGTACGGAGAATTATACTGGGAAACGTATGCATTCACCACTATTCAGCCTTCTCCCAACATTCTGCCACAACTTTCTATCTTTCTATCTTTTAATTTTTATCTGTATATCTTTTAAGTTCTATTTTAAAATTAAAAAACAAAAATAAAAGCAAATAAAAAGCTAATCAAGACACAACAAAGCCACCTGCCACCCCTTCCTTCTCTTATGATAACTATTCTGAATTTGGCATTTCTTTTTCATGTTCAGATTTTGACACATTTACCACCCTTAATGTATTTATAAATAATATAATCTACATTTAAAAATTTTATATAAGAGGCACCTGGGTGGCTCAGTCGGTTAAGTGTCCGACTTCGGCTCAGGTCATGATCTCACGGCTCGTGGGTTTGAGTCCCGCGTCGGGCTCTGTGCTGACAGCTCAGAGCCTGGAGCCTGTCTTCAAATTCTGTACCTCCCTCTCTCTCTGACCCTCCCCTTCTCACACTGTCTCTCTCTCTCTTAGAAATAAAGAAAACATTTAAAAAAATTTTTTTAAATTTTATATGAATAGCCTCTTATTGTGTGATATTCTGTTTTGCATCTTGCATTTATGCTTTTGAGTAGAGAGTCTCCTTTTTTTAACTCCTGAGATGAAGCTGAGACCTAAGCTATGGGTTTCAGGAGGAAACACCTAAATCTTCCTGGTCCCTCACCTTGCTGCCTTGGCGTCCATTCTTCATCGGAATCCTCAGTGTCATCAACTGGGGGTTTGATGGCCTGCCTGCGGTGACACATGAAAGCTGGTCGAGGGGCTCTGAGACCTGAAAAGAAGCAAAATCCTTGTCCTAAGAGGGAAGAGCTAGGAGGAACAAAGCAGTGGCAATGGAGTGCATCTCCCAGTCAGTGCAACTCAATTGGATGGGCCGAGAGAGTCTAGAACAAGGCAAGAGATGAGCCGTGCATTGCCAGTGCAAGCCCTACACTGATAGAAGAGAACAAAATTTCATTCCAGATTTGTCTTCACACAGAAGGGAACTGTGATCAGAGAGAGCCACCTGAGAGGCAAACAGGGACTGAAGGCCTGTTTCATGTTTCCCAGGCTCATCAGCACCCAGCACTTCTGGTTACCTATAGTAATCAGTGCTTCATAGTTCCTTTTCACATTCCTATATCGGATTTTCTCCCAGTCTCCCATCTCTGTCCATTCTTCCTTGGAGAAGTATATGGAAATGTCTTTGAAAGCATCTTTGGCCTAGAGAAAATAAGAGATTCCATCAGTGACTTACTAATGGAAGTCAGAACTTAGAGCTGGGCCTTCTCCTCCACCTTGTATGTAGTGTGTACCCTGCTTCCTGGTGCTTTGTGTTAAACAAGGGTAGAGGGTTTCTGTCCTTCTTGATGGTGTCCTGATAAACTGAACAAACACTAAGCATTTTACTCGCTCTCTCTTGAGAAAGGGAAATTGCTGATGCTACTGTCCTGTGTACCCCCCTCCCTCACCAACGTCCCATAAAGGAGTGAGTGCCCTTTATCCTGTGTACATTCACTGGTGTAAGCCAAGGGTCTGTGGTCCCCCAAGGACCAGCTCCTGGTCACCAGGCCCCTCTCTTCATCCTCTTCAAGAAGCTTGGAGTCCAGCTTCTCCCACACCTCTCACCATGGGCTCCCATCTTGTTCTTGACTTTCTCTCAGTGGTCTCCTCCGGGAACCTGTGGGGGCTCATGGTGCTGGGAGCTTCAGGCTGGTCCCGCTCTGACTCTGAGGCTGGCAATGGCTCCATGAGTCTCTCTGCCCTAAGGCCAAGGCACCTGTGGAAGGAGAAGATGCTGAGAGGGGGTGATAGCGCAGACCACTGCCCAGAGCCATATCTGTTTTCTCCATTGGGGTGGGGTATCCAGGACAAGGAGATGTGGGCATCCCAGGGAGGATTAAAAGATGCAGGGGAAACCTTCAGGTATTGATGGGATGGAGAATCTCTACTGACAACGACAGAACTATTCTAATGTGGGCTAGATTTTGTTTCTTTTATTCAACTGCAGCTCACCCCATATGAGGAAAGGCGCAAAGGGATGTGGCTGTGGGTGTTTGATGAGAGTCCTGAGGTGCAAGGCCAGAGGGGTACCAAGGAGACCTGGAGGCCCCTGAGTGCGGGGCAGTTCCAGGGAGAGGAAGGGAATATTTCTCAAAGAAGTGCTTCTTGGGATGTCCACCTGGGAATTCTGTAAAAATCTGGTATAAACAGGCTCAATCTTTAAGGGGAAGAGATTGTCTCAGGGTAAGGAGATTTGGTCTCAGGCAGGCTGAGGGAATCGGGGTTTCTTACATCAAGGGGATTTGGGGTCTCAGGATGAGGATATTGGCAGTCTCTCAGGACAAGATTTGGGGTCTTTCTGACTGAAGAGATTTAGAATGCTCAGGTTGAGAGGATTTGGGATCTCTGAGAGTGAGGAAATTTTAAGTCTCATTCTGAGGAGATTTGAAGTCTCTCAGTAATGGGCTTTAGGTTTTCCGGCATTGAGGTTATTTGGGATTTAACAGTTCACAGGCAGAGGTTGTTCAGGGCCTCTGAGGTTGGGGAAATTTGTTCTCTCTGTGGGTGCTCCATTTCAGGCTCCTCAGGCTGAGGGTTTCGGGAGTGTCTCAGACTGAGGGCAACTTGCGTTACTCAGGATATTTGGGGGTCTAAGAATTGGGGGATTTTCCCAAAAGCAAGGGAATCAAGAGCAAAAATAAATGATTGGGACCTCATCAAGATTAAAAGCTGCTGCACAGCAAAGGAAACAACCCAGAAAACTAATAGACAACCAACAGAATGGGAAAAGATAGTTGCAAATGACGTATCAGATAAAGGGTTAATATCCAGAATCTGTAAGGAACTCACCAAACTTCACACCCGAAAAACAAACAACCCAGTGAAGAAATGGGCAGAAGATATGAACAGACACTTCTCCAAAGATGACATCCAGATGGCCAACAGACACATGAAACGATGCTCAGCATCCCTCCTCATCAGGGAAATACAAATCAAAACCGCACTGAGATACCACCTCACGCCAATCAGAGTGGCTAAAATGAGCAAATCAGAGGACTCTAGATGCTGGCGAGGATGTGGAGAAACGGGCACCCTCCTCCACTGTTGGTGGGAATGTAAACTGGTGCATCCCCTCTGGAAAACAGTGTGGAGGTTCCTCAGGAAACTAACAGTAGAACTCCCCTATAACCCAGCAATAGCACTGCTAGGAAATTACCCAAGGGATACAGGAGTGGTGATGCATAGGGGCACATGGACCCCAATGTTCACAGCAGCACTCTCAACAATAACCAAAACATGGAAAGAGCCTAAGTGCCCATCAACAGATGAATGGATCAAGAAGATGTGGTTCATCTATACCATGGAATACTACATGGCAATGAGAAACAATGAAATCTGGCCTGTGTAGCAACCTGGATGGGCCTTGAGGGTGTTATGCTGAGCGAAATAAGTCAGGCAGAGAAGGAAAGATACCATATATTTGCATGTATAGGAGGATTAGGAGGAACTTAACAGAGGACCAAGGGGGAGAAGAAGGGCGGAAATGGTGGGGGAAAGGGAGAGAGGCAAACCATGAGAGACTCTTGAATGCTGACAAAAACTGAGGACTGATGGATGTTGGGGGGAGGAGGGATGGGCATGGAGGAGGACACTTGTGGGGATGAGCACTGGGTGTTATGTGGAAACTAATTTGACAATAAACTATTTGTAAAAAAAAATAAAAAATAAAAAATAAATTTACTAATTAACAAAAAAAAAAGAAAAAAGAAAAGAAACTCAAAGCAAAAAGGTTACGCTACTTTTCCAGGTCACACCTGGAGGAGACGCAGGAAATTACATTCAGGTGAAATTGATGAATCCGTTGATTGACACCACCAATCCCTCCACCCTCTTCCATGGAGAGCAGTTGAAAACCGCCTCCTTTTTCAGGTTCTCAGGTGTACTTAAGGAGCTGCATCAGCACTGGCAGACACCTCTCAGAGCTGACCCTGCTGCAAGAACAGCAAGTTCCAGGAAACCCCTAGCCTGGCCCAGCCTCAGAGAGGGGGAAGAGAGCACGGTCTCCACCAGCCCGCTCCCCTCAATGCTGCGGGTCTGGACACCAGCGCCATCCCTGGGGCTCAGCCCCGCCCTTGGTTCTCCAGCCCGCCCCCTGCACCCCCCAAGCTCTCTGCCCCAACCCTGTGCTCTCCAGCTGAGGACCTTCATACCGTGTTTGAAGACGCTAGTCATCACCACAGCCGCCTGCTGGCCGCAGAGGACTCAGCCATCCTGCAGACATGCAGGTGGCGACTCTAGCCAGAGGCGGGGGCCTGGGCCTCCCTTCAGGCTGCCGTGTGCTCATGCCAGAAGATTAGAGACCACCGAGTCTCCTCAGAAGCCTCAGGTTGTCAGAACTCAGCCCTGGGCTGTGTGAATGGGGCCTGGGGACCTTTGTGTCCATTTCCACAGCATGCCACCTGTCCCTCACGATGATGGGACATAGCCTGGACAACAGCAGTGTCCATGTGCACAACAAGACCCATCTTCAGAATGACGGGACAGGACCTGGACCTGGCCATCCTCAGTGTCCGCATGGATGACACATCCTCATCCCCAAATGATGGGACACCACCCAGAGACACCTCAGCACAGACATCCTCAGTCTCCATGTAGACACACGTCGCCATCCCCATGGCCTGGACAAGCTCAGGGTCCTGGGGAGGACCATAAGTTAAGTGGAGGACCAGCAGCCTCCAGGACCTGGCTGAGATCTTGCAGGCCTAGCTGTCGGAAGAGAAAAAGGGTAAGGACAATACACCTCATTTGGTCATAAAACACTCCCAACACTTCTTAGCCAGATTTACTGGTCTGTGTACCTACAGGGCAAAAGCCACTTTGAATTTCTAGCTGAGGAGTTAGCAGCTCACAAGTTTTGTAGAGAAGTGTCCTCTGGAAAGGAGTCCCCAAGGTGACAGAGCCTTGGCTAGGGTTGGGATTCAGTCCAGGGGAGTCACCAGGTCCAAAGTGGCACTGGTCCCGGGATCTGCCTGGAGGACAGACATGAGGGTGTGTGTGCTGGCATGGGTTAGGTGTGCAGTTAGGACGAGGGGAAGGACTAGGTGTTGGGATCGGGATCAGTGTAGGGGGTAGGGTATTCTTAGGAATAGATCTGTGGAGGCTCTCAGCATGGACCGCCAGCAGTGCAGTGGTCCACCGAGAGCACAGAGCTTGGATCGCAAGGGTGGTGATGGCTAGGCACAGCGTTCCGTTTCCAGGACCCGCCACCTCATTAAGCCCGGCTGCAGTGGGGCCTCAGGACACCCCTCCTACAGTGGTTTCTGGGATTTGTGCAGATCATGGTGATGTTCCACATTCCATACTGAAGACGCCATCACCACTTCTGGGCCCCGATGCTGGGGTTTTCTCAAATAGAGGACTGGAATCCCCATAGGGAGATACGGCTGAGACTAGGGATAGAGTTGCATCCTGGGGAGGCGGCAGGTCGGAAAGAGCACCAGTCCCGCGATGAACTGAAAGGGCTGAAATGAGGGTCAATGGCGGGACAAACCCAGATGCGGGGTTCCTGGGAGCTTGAGGGGGAGGTCTAGGGTTGGGATGTGCAGAGTGCGAGGGCTAGGGTTAGTGCGTGAGAGTGGGTTGATCCAGGAAAAGATCCACCGGCAGTGCAGTGGACCAAGAAGAGGGGTGAGTTGAGGGCACATTGCACGGTGCTGGCCAGCCTTAGCGTTTGGATTCCAGGGCGGGCATCCTGGTAACCTGGATATGGTAGTGGCTCCGGACAGCTGTGTTGCCGCAGTTTCCGGCCCTGGCGAACATGCTGGTGATGTTCTAACGTACATGCTAGAAAAGCCAGCAATGATTCTTGGGCCCAGCGCCAATCTGGTCTCTGGTAGAGGACTGGGTCCCCATGGATCCAGAGGCTCGGCTAGGGTTAGGGGGACAGAGGGTGGAGAGGCCAGGGCCGAAGCGGCACCGTCCCATAACCAACCAGGAGGGCTGAGGGGAGGGCCCATGCGCGGGCCAGGCTCAGGTGCGGGATTCCGATGATCCTGACAGGTAGGGATAGGAATAGGGTGTGGCAGAATGCCAGGGCTAGGGTGAGGGCCCAAACCCGGGACGCTCCAGGAACCAATCCGCCGACAAAGTCGTGATCCACCCAGAGGAATGAATTGAGGGCGCATGCCACGGTGCCGGCCAGCCTTGGAGTTTGGGTTCCAGGGCCTGCCTCCTCGAGGGACCTGGCTAAAGTGGGGCTTCCAGAAATCACTGGTGCCGCCGTCTCCGGCCCTGGGGTATACAGGTCATGTTCTTTGGCTCTTTTTTTAAAAAACATTTATTTAATATTGACAGACAGTGAGAGATAGAGCACGAGCAGGGGAGGAGTAGAGAGAGAGGGAGACACAGAATTTGAAGCAGGCTCCAGGCTCCGGAGCTGTCAGCAGAGAGCCCGACGCGGGGCTCAAACCCACAAACTGCGAGATCATGACCTGAGCAGAAGTTGGACACTAAACCGACTGAGCCACGAAGGTGCACCTATACTGGTGGTGTTCTTCCATCCAAGCCAGAAAAGCCTGCAAATATTCTTTGCCTCAGGTACAAGCTGGTCGCGGATAGAGAAGTGGGCTCACGATGGGGCCAGAGGTTCGGGTCGGGTAAGGCTGCTTCTGCGAAAGAGGCCAGGACCGAAGGGGCACCAGTCCTGTGATCTCCCGGGAGGGCTGAAGTGAGGGCTCACACACGGATCATGATCAGGTACAGGGTTCCGCTGACCCTGAGGGGTAGGTCTAGGGTAAGGGACGGACAGAATGCTAGGGCTACAGTTAGGGCCCGAACCAGAGACCCACGACACCCAATCGGCCAGCATTGCCGGGGTACATCCAGAGACCTGAACTGAGGGGGAATGGCATGGTGGGGCCAGTCATAGCATTTGGGTTCCAGGGCCGGCCACTGCGAGTGACCCGGCTTCGGGGGAGCATCCAGACAGCCATGGTGCTGACGTTGCAGAGCTAAGCGAAAGTCCTTCTGATGTTCCAATTTTGATGCTGAGGAATCCTGCAATGCTTTGAAATCACATGTCTATGTTGTTATCGAAAGGAGGAATCGGCTTGTCATTGGGGCCAGAGGCGCAGCTGGGTTAGGGCAGCGTCCAGGGGACTAGCCTTGAAAGAAGCTGAAGCAGTCCGACAAATTCCCGGGAGGGCTGAAGTGAGAACCCGTGCCCGGGGCGGGGCTCGGCGCAGGCTTCGGGGGAGCCTGAGGGGCGGGGCGAGGGTTAGGGGGTGGTAGACGCCTAGGGCTAGGGTTAGGGCCCGAGCCTGGGAGGTGACAGGACCTGATCCGTCGTCATTTCTCTTGATCTCTTCTTTCTCTTATTTCTTTTTAAAGATTTCACATTAAGTAATCTCTACACTCAATATGCCGCTCGAACCCACAACCCTGAGATCAACATTTGTACATTCTACCGACTGAGCCAGGCAAGCACCCTTGACCTGTGCTTTTCTTCCTTAGATCCCTAATGTCTTCATATCCTCACATCTCCAGTCTTGTCTTCCATGGATTTTAAAACCTTTTATTTATAAAGGACTTTAAAACCTAACCATTTATTCTTTTTAATAGTTTTTTTTTTAAGATTTTTTTTAATGTTTTATTTATTTCTAGGAGAGAGAGAGAGACAGCGCGAGCAGCGGAGGGTCAGAGAGAGAGGGAGACACAGACTCTGAAACAGGCTCCAGGCTCTGAGCTGGCAGTCAGCACAGAGCCCGACGCGGGGCTCGAACCCACGAACCGCGAGATCATGACCCAAGCGAAAGTCGGACGCTTAACCGACTATGCCACCCAGGCGCCCCATTATAGTTTTAGTTGTCACTAAAGCTTAGTTCTGTGGGTCATGAGGTAAGCTCCCACTTTTTTGTAAAATATACGCAATTGTTCTACACATATTATGGAAGTGTCTTTCTCTGCTTCTGTGAAATCCCTCTTTTATTTATTTTTTAATAGTTTATTGTCAAGCTGTTTTCCATATAACACCCAGTGCTCATCCCGTCAAGTGTCCTCCTCCATGGCCATCACCCCCGTTCCCCTCTCCTCCATCCCCATCAGCCCTCAGTTTGTTCTCAGCAGTCAAGAGTCTCTAGTGGTTTGCCTCCCTCCCTCTCCCCCACTATTTTCTCCCTTCTCCCCCTTTGTCCTCCGTTCAGTTCCTCCCAATCCTCCTATATGTGTAAAATATGGTATCTCCCCTTCTGTGCCTGACTTGTTTCGCTCAGCATAACACCCTTAAGTTCCATCCATGTTGCTACACGTGGCCTGATTTCATTCTTTCTCATTGCCATGTAGCATCCATGGTATAGATAAACTACATCTTCCTGATTCATTCGTCAGTTGATGGACACTTAGTGCTGGGAACCACACCGGCCTCGCTGGATGACAGTCACAGAAAGGAAACGGCAGCGTTTACACAGCTCCTGCCATGAGAAATGAAAACTAGTATCTCCTTCTGCTACTACTGGCTCATGTTGGAAATAAGCCTGGTGGTATTGACCACGCCTCACAATATTCCAAATCAGACTGATATTCCGCACACAGATACCACATAAGGAAAAGCATATCCCTGCCTTTTCAAAGAGATTTAAGATACAAGCACTGTGGATATTGTCAAAAGGCTCTTCTAATGGACCTTGCAGATCCAAGACTTAGATAATAAAGGGGGTTAAGAACACAAGAGTTAAAATTGAACCTGGCGCCGAGACAAAGAAACTAATTTAAAATTAAGGAACAAATAAAGGCAGAACTTAATACTTATACCTTTTCTAACTGGTGATGTATGACAGTCCCTTCCCTAAGGCCTACTTTCCACAAACACCCTCCCTTACACTGGCGGTTGGGATGAGGATAGATAAGAGTAGCTAAGACATAACCCAAAAGAAAGGCCAACACATTTAGGGTCTCCATGGTGTTTACACATTCAACATCAGGTCAAAAAGATTTCCAAAAAAAACTTCTTAACCAGCTCAAAAACATTTGTCCTCCTGTGAGCCAGACAGAATGACTCCTAGCCCATCTATACACGTAACCTATGACCTAATCTTAGCGTTATTAACTTAGAACAAATATGGATGTCATCCTGTTTTTCACTGAGGACATTCTGTTATTTCCTTAGTTGTAAGATTGACTCAACCTCACCATGATCAGAGTAGTTCTGCAAGAATACTGTAAAACCTGCTTCTGTACACTTTCCAAAGCATCTTATCACAAAGAGTTATCCAGTGTAAAATTTCCTTTTTCTGATGTCATGTTATCGTTTGACCTATAAATAAAGACACCAAAACTGCCAGGATGGAGATGCCTGCCTGGTGATCATAAAGAGTCTCGGTCTCTCTCACTTTCTCTTGCCAACACCATCCATCCTTAAGGGACCCTTGGACCTGCTGGAGCCAACCTCCAGGAACTTAGGCTCTTTCCCTGTTTTGGCTGTTGTTGAGAGTGCTGCTGTGAACATTGGGGGTACATGTACCCCTAGGCATCAGCCCTCCTGTATCCCTTGGGTCAATTCCTAGCAGTGCTATTGCTGGGTCATAGGGGAGTTCTAGTGTTCATTTTTTTTGAGGAACCTTCACACTGTTTTCCAGAGGGGCTGCACCAGTTTACATTCTCACCATCTGTGTAGTGAAATCTCTCCTTTAACACTATAACCCCCCCTCTCCACCTGGGTCTGTGTTGTTTTTCATAGTTACATATTTTTCTGCTTTGAAATTTCTTTTTGATCTCTGGTATGACCAATATCATTTGTTCTGTTTTCCTAAAATTGGTCCTGGCTCTTGTTTTGAATTTCAGAATAATCTTGTCAAACTCCATGAAAAATCCTACTGCGACTTTGACAGGGACTGTATTACATTTATGAAATGACTAGGGAAGGAAGGACTTCCATTTCCGTAATCGTCTTCTCCTTCACGAACTCATAGCATCCCATTAATGAGGCTTTTGTTAATCAGGAAAGATTGATCCTGGTCTCTTTACCCTCTTTTTTTTTTTTATTTCACTGCTATCCAATTCTTAAATTTCCTATTGCATCTTTTTGGGTGTGTCTATCATCTGTCTACTTTGCTCTCATTTATGAATGGTATGTAAATTTCTTCTGAGAATTCTCTAGGACACGTTGTATTCTATGCTGTATACTTCGTTTCTATTCCTTGTAGTTCTTGTTATGTGTGTTCCAGCCACCAGTACAAGGCTGAAAAATAGTGATCCCAGGAATCTTTGTACCTAACTTGTACAACATTCTACTGGGGGCTCATTTTAAAGCTATTCAGTTCCATTGACTGGAGGGTTAATCCTTACGTTGACCTCCCAACTGCTCTATCTATTGCAGCTTTGGATTGTGTTTTAATATGATGGTTTAAACCCCACTTGTTATTGTTTTTTTTTGCTATTGCTTTAATCTTCCAGTAATATCTTTTCCTATGCTTTACACACAAATCACAGCTTGCCTGGGTGTAAATTGTTAACTCCAGCCGCCTTCTCTCAAAATTGTTCAGCGTTTGTGTTATTCTTAATTTTTCTTGGAGAAAAATCTGTGGCCTATTGTGGTTAACCTTTATTTTATCTTCCTGGATGGTCCCAGAATTTAGCCTTCTAACCTAGAAACTTGAAAAACAATTTTGATGCCAAATAATTGGCTCAGCTAGCCAGTTTTTTAGTTTCTTGGGAAAGCCATCCATTCTAGGACCCATTCTAATTTCTTCTCTTCTTTATTTGTTATCTCCATTGCTTTCTGGCCTTTGGCTGTTTGTTCTTTGTTTCACAAATGGACAGTCTAACACCAACTCTGATGGAGACCACCATGTTATGGGTTCACTGAACCCCTTCAATTCCCCTCTGCTGTAATGAGGGACTCTCCAGGCATGGCTCTATTTAGGCAAGAAATATTGAAGATCTTCAGTGCCATGAACTCTTAAAAACTAAGATTGAGGACTGACTGTGGAATCTATTTGCACATCTCTAATGGCTTGAGGGCTCTGTGCTACAACTGCCAAGTCACCATGGTCCTGCATCTAAGGAGTCCCCTACGTGTTTATAGGAGGTGAACTAAGAATCATCTGTAGCATCTGGAGATGTGAAGACTCCAAGGTGAACGCAGAGGGTAGGTTTCTTAATTCCTGGTTCTCAACTCTGCTGATCACTTAGGAAGGTGCCCGGACTTTTCAAAGTATCCTTGCTGGGAAACGTTCCTCCAGTGTTCTTACAGGAAGTGCACTGGTACCTGGGGAAAGCAGGATTACTTGGCAGTCAGGAGCAAAGGCTCTGGATCCCGAGTGCCCACTGTGTACCCCGAGCCTCCACTTCCATGTCTCTGAGATGTAAAATAATAGTCCCTCCCCGTGAGATGCTGAGGAGTAGATGAATTCATGTGCTGTGGACCTAATAGTCTTCCTCAAGGCACAAATTCCTAACCCCCCATGTGACCGTATTTGGAGACAGACCTTTAAGGAGGTACTTACAGTTATGTGAGGTTCTGAAGGTGTGGCACCAATCAATACAGTTGGTGTCCCTCTAAGAAAAAAGTAGGACCACACCACACCGCACAAGGGAAGGGTCATGTGAGCACACAGTGCTTCTTTAGGAAGCAGCTCTCTGGCACCTTGATCTTTTCTTGCAGCCTCCAGGACAATGAGAACCTCCATACTGTATGTGCCTAATGCCTTTGGGCCACTTTTAGTTATTCTAGCTATTGTCATTATTTATTCCATCTTTTAGGCCAAAAATAAATAAATCACGTTTGGACCACTTACCCCCTTTTGCCAATCCTTCTCTCTTGAGTAACTGAGGATATCCCGTTGGATAACCTCCCACATGGATTGTGATAACTAACATGGGTTGTGTTAGGTAACTTGGGTTGTTGAAGATGAAGACCATGGTTGTGGACTGTTTCCTAATGGAAGGAGGCAAAGTTGGCCAGGAAATGTGAACTGTGTCCCTGAGAAACTGGGGCTCACACAGTCACAGATCCCAGTCCACACTGTTAAACATTCCTGAGATTTCAGAATCTGGGTTCTCTTGCATCTGCGGTTATAGACTAGTATTTCACAAGCTTGCCACAACCCATGTGTGTGCCCCAGAAGAAAACCGCTGAGCGCGGCTGCACCTTTGCTCCTGAGGCACGACGATGCTTCGAAGTCTCTCTGTGGATCAGGTACAGCAGACACAGTGACCACAGGGAGGTTTCTGGTGAGCCAGCAGCTGTGTGGGGTCTAGAAAGAACATGAGCAAGGATCCCGTCTGTCCTCAAGGTCACGGGTGCAGGCACCTAAGACTGTGCTAGGTTACAGAACGAACCCCTCCCGGTCTACACTGTTCCCCTTGGGAGAATGACATTCCTAGTTTCCTGCCTCTCTGGTTTCCCTGGATCTTCACAAAAAAGCCCAAAAACAATGTTGCCTCTCTGGCTTGAGGGTGATATTGATCTAAGGTACAACCTGTATTCTAATTATCAAACCTCAAGATTAAGAGACTTGAACCCCAAGCACCATCTAGTCAGTGACTTTTGGGGGAGCTCCGTCGGTCTGTCCACTCCCACTTTCACTACAGACACCCCCTTGTCAACCTCAAATATTGTGGTATGGACCCTGAAGTCAGCTGGATGTCTTCTTGCCTTCTAAGATCTAGACAAGATGGATTTTTAAAAAACCATTGTTCCATGTTTGGAAGTTCAAAGTACCGTACAAAGTCAAAAGGCAGCTGGCGTAGCCATACTTCTATCAGACCAGATTTTAAACTAAAGGCTGTAACAAGAGATGAAGAAGGGCATTATACAAGAATTACAGGGTCTATCCAAGAAGAGATAACAATCATAAATGTTTATGCAGCAAATTTGGCAGCACCCGAATTCAAAAAACAATCCTAGCAGAAGCAATCTGATCGGTAAGAATACACTAACTTCAGGGAACTTGAATACTCCACTCACAGCAATGGACAGATGATCCAGACAGAAAATCAATAAAGAACCAATGACCCTAAATGATACCCTGGACCAGAAGGACTTGACAAATATATGTAGAATTTGTCATCCTAAAGCAGCAGAATACACATCCTTTTCCAGTAAGAAAAGAATGAAATCATGCCACATGTAGCAACGTGGATGGAGCTGGAAGGTATTATGCTGAGTGAAATATGTCAGTCAGAGAAAGACAGATATCCTATGTTTTCACTCACACGTGGATCTTGGGAAAATTAACAGAAGATCATAGGGGACGAGAAGGGGAAAAATAATTTCAAACAGAGAGGGAGGGAGGCAAACCACAAGAGAATCCTCAATACAGAGAACAGAGGGTGAATGGAGGGGTGAGGGGGAGGTAAAATGAGTGATGGGCACCACGGAGGCCACTTGGTGGGATGAGCACTGGGTATTGCATGTAAATGAATTTGACAATAAATCATATTAAAAAAAAACAAGAACAAAAAGTCGCCTACAAAACCTCCCTACACCTCCAGAGGTTTCCTATGGGTGCATGAGGACCTCTTCTGATTCCTGAGTCTCTATCCCAGTCTTCCTGGGCTGACTTGCTCAGCAGCCAGCGCGGGCTACCTCGTCTTTCCCGTCCTGGTGGGCCTGAGGCCTCACTGGCCAGCAGGGACCTTCCGGGTTTGTCTCCATGCTGTGTAATCACGGGCAGCTTCTTCCTGAGCCTCTTTTCGTCTACCCTGGAAAATAGGGGTTAAAACCTTCCCGAGTGACCTTGAGGATTACAGCTGATGAAGACCAGGCACCTGACAGGCTGTGGACCCAAGTTAAAGGTAGACCACCCTCCTCCTCCTGTCTTCACAGAATTTGTTCTTTACAGGAAGGAGGAAGAATGTGAACCACCTCCTTTGGGATCTGCCATCCACCCCCAAGCCTATAGCTGTCTTCCAGTAAATTGTTTATAGCATGCTGGAGTTAGCAAACTTCAGCCTGTGGCCCCAATCTGGCCTCCTGTTGTGTAAATTTTGATGTGAACACATGGCCGGGCACCAGAGGGGAGTAGCTGAAGTAAAGATTGGTCCTGTGAGGCCAAGAATATTTTTCCTAACTGGTCCTGTATAGAAAAAACTTGCCAACCACTGGCCGATGACCATTTCTTTGTGAGCTGGGATTTGTTCCAATGGCCTATTCAATCCGAGCTGGAACAGTTTCAATGGACCAACTTGGCCAACAAGGGTTAAATGCCACTGTCTCAGTGTTCAGGGAGAGGGTGCACATGTGTGTTGTCCTGAAATTGTTACCCGCGGCCCTGCTCCCAGAAAGCTTACAGTCTGTGTGGGTGAACCAGGCATGAGCCACAGCCTGGAACTTGAATTTAGGTTTGTATGCAGGGCAGTTCTGACCTTTTGATCTACCTGGGCCTCGGTTTCCCCAACTACCAAACAGTCATAATAGACATTCTACCTTCATAGCATTATTAATGCCTTAAATGAGCTACAAAAGTGAACTTCTACAGTGTTGGAGATACACGAGCCCTTTCCTCCCAGCTGTGGCTAGAAACGGTGTCCATCTTCTAACCTGAAGCCTCCCCCTCCTGAATCCATGTGTCCTGGGGCCAGCTTCCCCTCCTTCACTTCCCTGTACATACCGTCTTCTCTAGCCAGCAGACCCATTGTTGCACTGCCGTACCCCTCCCTGATCAAGGTCCCTGCCCAGACGCCCTCCCTTGGCCTCCCAGTGTGGACAGGCCATGGCAGGTGGCCTCGCTCGGTGATCAGGCCCAAGGCAGTTTCCCAGGTGGGGACCACAAGCTGACAGTGTAAGGGCATCACCAAGGATGCCAGTGTCCCTGAAGCTCCATCCTCGAGACTGCTTTTCTTCCAACTATTTCGGGGTCACCAAGTCCATTTCCTCACCCCTGTCCTGTCCCTTCCCCCAAAGCACCAGAGCAGATAGTGGTCATTTTCTCCCTCACCTGTGCCCCTCCCAATTAGCTTACCTCTTCCCTCACTGGTGTCTCACTCGGCAGGTGATAAATGACACCCCCTGTGCCCTGTCACATGTGTCTCTGAGGACGGGGACGTGCAGCAGCTGTAAGGAGGACAGGACAACTTTTGGAGGCTCTGGGTAGGACCTAGTGAAGCAGCTGTGGTGAAAGAGATGTGCCAAGAACCTCACACAAGACCCCACCTGCCTCCTTCCTTCCTCCGCCACCCGGAGCCCTTGTGAGCAGAAACCATGACCATCACCTTTGTCCCTCCGTGAATCTCGTCCTCTGCTGGCCCCTGCTCAGGCCTGTCCCTTTCTGCTTGGCTGCTGTGGTGGCCTCCTCCACGGTCTGCTTGCCGCCAGCATCTCTGCTCCCCGCAGCGCAGCCAGGGTGGGCCCCCGAGGCAGATCTGAGGGCGCTGAGGATGACCTGGCTAACCCCCTACCCGCTCCCTACTGCCAGAGAACAAGGTCTAAGACCCTCAGCGTGGGGGCCACCATTGCCCCAGGCCTGTTTCTGTCTCCAGCTACAAGGAACCGACTGCCCGCCCTTCTCCAGGCACCGTGTGCTGCCTGGCTGGCCGTGGACCTCTGACAGCCAGTCCCTCCTGTCGCTGCACCCGACACCTCTGCACCCGGGAAGTCCTCCTGCCGCTCCCCTGGCATCTCCATCACTCTGTCTGGGATCTTGTGTTAACATAGCACTCAGCACCAGGGAGCCTGGGAAGGTTCTGGGTGCAGTCACGTTCTATTGCTGCTTGAGCAGGCTACCACTTCATAGCAGCTTAAAAACTCCATGACCTTCTTCTCTTCCAGTTCTATTGGTCACAATACTGAAACAACGCCCTATTGCACTAAACATAATGGTGGTGGGGCGCCTGAGTGGCTCAGTAGGTCGGGCGGACAACTTTGGCTCAGATCATGATCTTGCCATTCATGAATTCCAGCCCCACGTTGGGCCCTGTGTTAACAGCTTGCAGCCTGGAGTCTGCTTTGGATTCTGTGTCACCCTGTCTCTTGTCCCCTCCCCTCCTCTCTCTCGCTCCCTTCCTCAAAAATAATTTTTTGAAAATATTTTTAAAAATTCTTTAAATGAAGGTGTTGGCAAGGCCATGTTCTTTTCTCAAGGCCCTAGGGGGCGATACATTTCCTGACCTTCTCTGATTCTGGAAGCCACCTGTATTTCCTGGCTTGTGGCCTTTTCTCCTCCGAAGCCCATACCCACTGGGCCTCCTTTCCCCTTTAGTCTCCCCCTTCTGTTCTACAGGACCCTGGGATTATGTCGGGCACAGTAATTCCATCTGTGCACTTCCTTCCTCCTTGCCACATTCAGGACCTACTCCCCTCCCCCCACACCTCATTTGGGGATGAAGACGTGGGTAACATTTTTTTTTTTAGTATTTTATTTATTTCTGAGAGAGAGAGAGAGACAGTGTGAGCAGGGGAGGGTCAGAGAGAGAGGGAGACACAGAATCTGAAACAGACTCCAAGCTCTGAACTAGCTGTCAGCAAAGAGCCTGACGCGGAGATTGAACCCACGAACTGTGAGATCATGACCTAAACCGAAGTCGGACGCTCAACCGACTGAGCCACCCAGGCGCCCCGAAGACGTGGGTATCTTGAGGAACCATTTTTACACCTATCACAATTTTTTATTCAGCTTAATTTTGCCAGCTTGGCATGCATGAAGTGGATCCTCTTAACATGCGCTTGTGAGAGGTGTCTTTTGTGCTTGGAGGCTGCAATACCACACTCTTAAGTGTTGTTGACGTTTGGGGCATCTTCCTGGCTTGGATCCCATGCAAGGAGAGTATATGCGAAGAACACCAGTTGTGCATTTGAAAGCACTGCGTTTGAATTTGGACTGATTAGCTGTGTGGCCACGGATCCACGCTTACTGAGTCTCTATTGTCCCCCCAGAGTGGTTTTAAGAAATGTGTCTTTTCTTTGTTTGCTTACTCTTTTTTTTTTTTAATTTTTTTATTTCTAGGATAGAGAGAGACAGCGTGAACAGGGGAGGGTCAGAGAGAGAGGGAGACACAGACTCCGAAATAGGCTCCAGGCTCTGAGCTGGCAGCAGCACAGAGCCCGACGCGGGGCTCGAACCCACAAACCGCGAGATCATGACCTAAGCGAAAGCCGGACGCTTAACCGACTAAGCCACCCAGGCGCCCCTGTTTGCTTACTCTTAATTTTATTTATTTTTACAAATAGTTTATTGTCAAGTTGGTTTCCATATAACACCCAGTGCTCATCCCCACAAGTGCCCTCCTCCATGCCCATCTCCCCCGCCCCCCACACACCCATCAGTCTTCAGTTTGTTCTCAGCATTCAAGAGTCTCTCATGGTTTGCCTTCCTCCCTCTCCTCCAGTATTTTTCCCCTTCTCACCCACGGTCCTCCGTTAAGTTCCTCCTAATCCTCCTATATGTGCAAACATATGGTATCTGTCCTTCTCTGCCTGACTTATTTCGCTCAGCATAACACCCTCAAGGTCCATCCATGTTGCTACACATGACCAGATTTCATTGTTTCTCATTGCCATGTAGTATTCCATGGTATAGATAAACCACATCTTGATCCATTCGTCCGTTGATGGACACTTAGGCTCTTTCCATGTTTTAGCTATTGTTGAGAGTGCTTCTATGAACATTGGGGTACATGTGCCCTTGTGCATCAGCACTCCTGTATCCCTTGGGTAAATTCCTAGCAGTACAATTTCTGGGTCATAGGGGAGTTCTTTGTTAATATTTTGAGGAACTTTGACACTGTTTTCCAGAAGGGCTGCACCAGCTAACATTCCCACCAACAGTGTAGGAGGTTGCTCGTTTCTCCACATCCTCGCCAGCATCTAGAGTTCTCTGATTTGCTCATTTTAGCCACTCTGACTGGTGTGAGGTGATATCTCAGTGTGGTTTTGATTTGTATTGTCCTGATGAGGAGGGATGCTGAGCATCGTTTCATGTGTCTGTTGGCCATCTGGATGTCCTCTTTGGAGAAGTGTCTGTTCATATCTTCTGCCTGTTTATTCACTGGATTATTTGTTTTTTGGGTGTGGAGTTTGGTGAGTTCCTTATAGATTTTGGATACTAACCCTTTATCTGATATCCCATTTACAACTATCTTTTCCCATTCCGTCTGTTGCCTATTAGTTTTATGGATTGTTTCTTTGCCGTGCAAAAGTTTTTAATCTTGATGAGGTCCCAGTAGTTCATTTTTGCTCTTGATTCCCTTGCCTTTGGGGATGTGTCAAGTAAGAAATTGCTGCGGTTGAGGTCGAGGTTGTTTCCTGCTTTCTTCTCTAGGGCTTTGGTAGTTTCCTGTCTCACATTCAGGTCCCTTATCCATTTTGAGTTTATTTTTGTGTATGATGCAAGAAAGTGATCTAGTTTCATTCTTCTGCATTTTGCTGTCCAGTTCTCCCAGCACCATCTTTTTTTTTTAAATATTTTTATTTATTTCTAGGAGAGAGAGTGAGAGAGAGAGACAGCGTGAGCAGGGGAGGGTCTGAGAGAGAGGAAGATACAGACTCTGAAATAGGCTCCAGGCTCTGAGCTGTCAGTCAGCACAGAGCCCGACGCGGGGCTCGAACCCACGAACCGCAAGATCATGACCTAAGCGAAAGTCGGACGCTTAACCGACTAAGCCACCCAGGCGCCCCTCCCAGCACCATCTTTTAAAGAGGCTGTTTTTTTTCTCACTGCATACTCTTTCCCACTTTGTCAAAGATTAATTGGCTGTACATTTGTGGGTCCAATTCTGAGTTCTCTATTCTATTCCATTGGTCTATGTGTCTGGTTTTGTGCCAATACCATACTGTCTTGAGGATGACAGCTTTGTAGTAGAGGCTAAAGCCTGGGATTGCGATGCCTCCCGTTTTGGTTTTCTTCTTCAATATTACTTTTGCTATTCGGGGTCTTTTGTGGTTCCATACAAACTTTAGGATAGTTTGTTCTAGCTTTGAGAAGACTGCTGGTGCAATTTGGATTGGGATTGCATTGAATGTGTAGACTGCTTTGGGTAGTGATTACATTTTAACAATATTTATTCTTCCGACCCATGAGCATAGAATGTTTTTCCAATTCTTTGTGTCTTCAATTTCTTTCATAAGCTTTGTATAGTTTTCATCATACAGATCTCATCTCTGGTTAGGTTTATTCCTAGGTATTTTATGGTTTTTTGTGCAGTTGTGAATGGGATCAGTTTCTTGATTTCTCTTTCTGTTGCTTCATTATTGGTGTATAAAAATGCAACAGATTTCTGTACATTGATTTTGTACCCTGCGGCTTTGCTGAATTCATGGATCAGTTCTAGTAGGCTTCTTGTGGAGTCTGTCAGATTTTCCATGTAGAGTATCATGTCATCTGCAAACAGTGAAAGTTTGACTTCATCTTTTCCAACTCTGATGCCTTTGATTTCCTTTTGTTGTCTGATGGCTGATTCTAGGACTTTCAGCACTATTTTAAACAACAGTGGTGAGAGTGGACATCCCTGTCGTGTTCCTGATCTCAGGGGGAAAGCTCTATGTTTTTCCCCGTTGAGGAGGATATTAATTGTGGACTTCTCATAAATGGCTTTTATTATGTTTAAATACGTTCCTTCTATCCTGACTTTCTTGAGGGTTTTTCTTAAGGAAGGATGCTGTATTTTGTCAAATGCTTTTTCTGCATCTATCGACAGGATCATATGGTTTTTCTCTTTTCTTTTATTAATGTGATGTATCTCATTCATTGCTTGCGATTAGTGAGTCAGCCATATAACCCAGGAATGAAACCCACTGGGTCATGTTGGATAATGCTTTTTATATGCTGCTGTATTCGATTTGCAAGTATCTTGTTGATGATTTTTGCACTTATATTCATCAAGGATATTGGCCTGTAGTTCTCTCTCTTTTTTTTTCCCCTGGGTCGCTCTTTGGTTTGGGAATCAAAGTGATGCTGGCTTCATAAAATGAGTCTGGAAGTTATCTTCCCATTTCTATTTTTTGGAACAGCTTGAGAAGAATGGGTATTAACTCTGACTTAAATGTCTGGTAGAATTCCCCGGGGAAGCCATCTGGCACAGGACTATCATATGTTAGGAGATTTTTAATAACAGATTCAATTTCTTCACTAGTTATAGGTCTGTTCTGATTTTCTATCTCTCTCCATTTGAATTTTGGTATTGTGTGTGTGTTTAGGAATTTGTCCATTTCTTCTAAGTTGTCCAATTTGTTGGCATATAATTCTTCATACAATTCCCTGATGATTGCTTGTGTTTCTGAGGGAATGGTTGTAATAAATCCATTTTCACTCATGATTTTGTTTATTTAGGTGCTCTCTCTTTTCTTTTTGAGGAGACTGGCTAGAGGTTTATAAATTTTGTTTATTTTTTCAAAAAAACCAACTCTTGGTTTCATTGATCTACTCAACTGTTTTTTTTTAATTGTATATTGTTTTATTTCTGCCCTGATCTTTATTATTTCTCTTCTTCTGCTGGATTTGGGGTGCTCTTGCTGCTGTACTTCTAGTTCTTTTAGGTGAACTCTTAGATTTTGTATTTGCGCTTTTTTTCTAGTTTGTTGAAATAGGCTTGGAGTGCAATGTACTATCCTCTCAGGACTGCCTTTGCTGCATCCCAAAGGATTTGGATTATTGTATTTTCAATTTCATTTGTTTCCATATATTTTTAAATTTCTTCTCTAATTGCCTGATTGGCCCATTTGTTCTTTAGTAGGGTATTTTTTAACCTCTATGTTTTTGGAGGTTTTCCAGACTTCTTCCTGGGATTGATTTCAAGTTTCATAGCATTGTGATCTGAAAGTGTGCACAGTATAATCTTATCTTTTATATATATTGAGGGCTGCTTTGTGAGCCAGTATGTGATCTATCTTGGAGAATCTGCCATGCGCACTTGAGAAGAAAGTCAATTCCCTAACCTCAGAATGTAGAGTTCTAAATATATTTGTCAGATCCATCTGGTCCAATGTGTTGTTCAGGTCCATTGTTTCTTTAGTGATTTTCTGTCTAGGTGATCTATCCATTGCTGTAAGAGGAGTATTAAAATCCCCTACCATTAGCACATTATTATCAATAAGATTGTTTCTGTTTGTGATTAATTGTTTTATGTATTTGGGTGCTTCCAAATTCAGTATGTACACATTTATAATTGTTAGCTCTTCCTGATGGATAGACCCTGTAATTATTATATAATGCCCTTCTTCACCCCTTGTTACTGCCTTTATTTTGAAGTCCAGCTTGTCTGATATAAGTATGGCTACTCCAGCTTTCTTTTGACTTCCAGTAATATGACAGATATTTCTCCATCCCCTTACTTCCAATCTGAAGGTGTCCTCAGGTCTAAAATGAGTCTCTTGCAGACAACAAATAGATGGATTTTGTTTTTTATCCATTCTGATACACTATGTCTTTTGATTGGAGCATTTAGTCCATTTACATTCAGTGTTATTATTGAAAAATATGGGTTTACAGTCATTGTGTTCTCTGTAGGATTCATGCTTGTAGTGCTGTCTCTGGTACCTTGAGTTCCTTGCAACATTTCCCTCTTAGAGTCCCCCTTAGGATTTGTTGTAGGGCTGGCTTTGTGGTGATGAATTCTTTCAATTTTTGTGTATTTGGGAAATCCTTTGTCTATCCTTCTATTCTGAATGACAGGCTTTCTGGATAGAGGATTCTTGGCTGCATATTTTTTCTGTTCACCACATTGAAGATCTCCTGCCATTCCTTTCTGGTCTGCCAAGTTTCAGTAGATAGGTCTGCAACTACTTTGATAGATCTCCCTTTGTATGTTAGGGCCCTTTTATCCCTAGCTGCTTTAAGAATTCTCTCTTTGTCCTTATATTTTGCCAGTTTCACTGTGATATGTTGTGCAGAAGATCGATTCATGTTACGTCTGAGGGAAGTTCTCTGTGTCTCTCGGATTTCAGTGTCTATTTCCCAGATCGGGGAGGTTCTCAGCTATATTTTGTTCAAGTACCCATTCAGCTCCTTTATTTCTGTCTCTTCTTCTGAAATTCCCATGATATGGATATTGTTCCATTTGCTTGAATCACTCAGCTCTTGAACTCTCTTTTCATGCTCCTGAATCAGTTTATCTCTCTTTTTCTTGGCTTCCTCTTTCTCTATAATTATGTCTTCTAATTCACCTATTCTCCTCTCTGCCTCTTCAATCCATGCATTGGCTGCCTCCATTTTATTATGCCTCTTATTTATAACATTTTTACTTTTTTTAATACATTTTTTAATGTTTTATTTATTTCTAGGAGAGAGAGAGAGACAGCGTGAGCAGGGGAGGGTCAGAGAGAGAGGGAGTCACAGACAGAAACAGGCTCCAGGCTCTGAGCTGGCAGTCAGCACAGAGCCCGACGCGGGGCTCGAACCCACGAACCGCGAGATCATGACCCAAGCGAAAGTCGGACGCTCAACAGACTAAGCCACCCAGGCGCCCCAATTTATAGCATTTTTAAATTCATCACAACTATTTGTAAGGTCTATAGTCTTTGTAGCAATAGCTTCTCTGATGTCTTCCATGCCTTTTTCAAGCCCAGTGATTAATTTCATGACTATTCTTCTAAATTCTTTTTCAGTTATGTTGCTTATATCTGTTTTGAGCAATTCTTTAGCTGTCACTTCTTCCTGGAATTTCTTCAGAGGAGAATTTTCCTGTTTTGTCATTTTGGCCAGCTTTCTGTCTCTTGTCAGTTTTAAATGCCAATTATGTGCTCTGCACCTGTGAGTACTGCTATATTCAAGGAGGCTTATTGACTGTTCAGGGCCTGTACATTCAGGTAGTGTTCTCTTTTTAAAATTTTAAAAAATATTTTATTTATTTCTGAGACAGAGAGATAGTGTGAGCAGGGAAGGGTCAGAGAGCGAGGGAGATCCAGAATCTGAAACAGGCTCCAGGCTCTGAGCTAGCTGTGAGCACAGAGCCGAATGCGGGTCTTGAACCCACGAACCATAAGATCATGACCTGAGCCGAAGTTGGACCCTCAACTGACTGAGCCACCCAGGCGTCCCAGGTAGTGTTCTTTAAATGGTGTCCTTTGGTCTCTCTTGTTGTGACTTTGGTTATTTTATTTCCCTACTCTTAGTGATATTTTGGACTCTCCACGATATGTACTTTGTTTGCTTCTTGAGGTAGCCCAGTTTCCGACGTCGGTGCCAGGTCCTTAATTGCCAAGTCTCCTGAGTCTGGCAGGAATGGTGGAGCAGGGCTGGCCGGAGGCGAACGAGCTGGAGACTGCCGAAATTCAGGCAAGGCGCACCTTATCTTTCGCGATTCCTCGTTTCATCACTGCCTCACTGTTTTCCCAAACCGGTGACAATCACAGGCATGCAAGGTTGGGTTTCCTGGTCAGGGAACCAAATGTTACGGAATCTGGCCTTGATCACCTGGTGGAAGAACCAAGTGGAACTCGGAGATCTTGGAAGGGAGGAGGTTTATTTTATACCGGTGGTCTCAGAGGAGAACATTCTCCAGAGGTCTGATCTCAGAGCATTAGCAGAGGGAATCCAAACAAGTAATAAGTGCATTCTCTTTGCCTACAGGGATCCAATTCAGTTAATTTACCCATTACATCTTATATTTTGCCTATTTTTATAGTTTGGTTTTGCATAATTATGATGATTGTTTGGCAGCAATATAGAACAATTCTGAAGCTTTCCATTCAAATGAGAAAATCATCCATGATTATTTATGATAATTATGATTATTGTCTTTGACATAATCTCGGCAAGTGTGAGTATCCGTGCCTTTCTCTGTATCCTGAAGATGATGAAGATGTAAGACAAAGACTAAGCCTGAATTTACACATTGGGAGTTGGTAATGGTTCCATTATGCTGTACTCTGTCTTCTTTAATGATATTCTATTTGAATCTTCTACTATTTGATAAAACTTTAAAAATCAGACTTCTTGAAAATAGAATTGGAGTAGCAAACAGAGACAAGCTATATCACATTAAAGCAAATGGTAGAGACCTGAAGTAATTCATCGGTTCATTCTTTCTGTGGAAAGGGAACTCTTACTATTTTTGGCAGATTACTTACTGGCTGAATATGCAGACTGTGTGTTTGAAATCCCAGTGAGTTTTCCAGAAATTCATCACAGATGTTGGGTGAAGAAATCCTTCACCAGTGCACAGTGCCTCTGTCTTAAAATGAAGGAAGAGAAAAAAACTGCTCATGTGGGGAGAATACAGAAATTACTTAATCTGAGAGCAAAAGCTCCCATCTGTTTACTGATCCCCAACTCCCATTGACTTCAATCAGCTTCAGCAGGAAGAACTTGTCACAGGATAGGAATTTGAACTTCACTAATAGTATTAAAGGGGATCAAGGCTTCCATAATGAGCTTAATATCTTGGATGCAGAAACAGTATTGGACACTGCAGAGTCTTAAATGATTCTCTCGGCTTGGTGAAATTTATCTTTCCTGTAGATGGAAAGTTTTAAAGTGTATGTATTTTTATGTAGATGTGTAGTTTCTGGAACTGGAAAGTAAATAGGTGACCATCACAATGTTACATAAGTGGTTTTCGCTCATCGGTTGAAGAATTGGGGTATTTGGATCCTCAAATAAGGAACTTGAGTTATAATAGACTTGATTATGAGAATATCAACATTCTTGGGGCACCTGGGTGGCTTAGTCGGTTAAGCGTCCGACTTTCGCTT
>JAESUZ010002346.1:0-219568 GCA_017311185.1 Proteles cristata cristata
TTCTCTCTCCCTCTCTGCCCCTCCCTGGTTCATGTGTGTGCACTCTCTCTCTCTCTCTGAAAATAAACAGGTCAACTTAAAAAAATAAAAATATAAAGGGGCGCCTGGGTGGCTCACTTAGCTATGCATCTTGACTCGATTTCAGCTCAGGTCATGATCTCATGGTTCATGAGACTGAACGCTACATCAGGCTCTGTGTTGACAGCACAGAGCAGACTGCTTGGGATTCTCTCTGCCTCTCTACATCCTTGGCTCTCTCTCTCTAAAAATAAATAAATAAATAAATAAATAAATAAATAAATAAATAAATAAAAATTTAAACAAACACACAAATAAAGTGTATTTTCCTTGCTCCTCTCTTCTCCATACAACTAGTTATATGTTGCTCCATGACCCTTCTATGATTACTATTTGATTTGATTTAGCCTTACTCAGGAGCCCGAGGCTCCAAGTAAGAGTTCCTTCTGAAGCAATTTGGTAACACTACCCTGGTATTAGCAAGCTGCCTCTGTCTATTGCCAAGAGGCTGTGGTCCACTGGTGGATATTAAAAGAACTGAAGAGTGGAAACCACCCCTAGAAACTTGGTACCAAGAGGATGGAGTTCATTCTGTTAAGGAGACTAAAGGAATTATACAAGGCTTCCAATTTGGTAACTTTAAAAGTTAAAACCATAGGAAAAAAACAGAAAAATCAAGCTCTGAGAGTTCGTTCCATCTCTATTTGGGGTGGAGACATAATTTCTTAACATAGTGGGTGGAGCAACACCTACTTCAATAAAATATGCAGCCTTAAATATGGGAAATATCATCCTTAGATGAAATGACCTTCAAGTGAGTCAATAATTCATCAGCAGAACACTGTGAAAGATTCTTGGGGAGATAACGTACTTTATCCGAATTCCCATCAACCCTCTAAGTGCACACATAATTAGTACTCTCAGATCTTCTGTCCATACTTTATAATCCAGCGAACTACTGTGTGAGTTTTACCTACTAGTAACAAAATCCTATTCGTTTGAAGATTATTTTGGATGAGACATAAATGTCGATGCCTAGCACAGCTTCCTCTAATACCGGGAAAGGAGACCAGTTATGATACTGAGGATGGCGTAAAACTGTCCATCTCTCAAACCAAAATGACAAATCAAATAAGTAGCAAGGGAACTAGAAATAAGAGGAACTGTCAGCCATAAAGACTAATAGTGGAAATGGAGGGAAACAATGTGAATGTTGTTTAGAAGAACTGAGTGGAGTGGCAAAAGGACACTGGAAAACGCACTGCCACCAAGGGTTATCACTGCGATGTCTAAAGCATCACCAGCCATCATAGTTCAGCAAAGGTTAACACTTGGGCCCCTTTACCCTGAATCTCTGTGGCCGTCATTCTAGCCTAAAGCCAAAGAACAAGGCTCACTCGCTTTTTTTTTTTTTTTTTTTTTTTTTTGCCAGCACTCCCACATTCTGCTCTGTCCCTTCCAGTGCACTCTTCTCAGTAAGCAGCCCACCCGCAGCATCTTCCCTCTTTGATCTTGCCAGGGTCTTTTTCCCACCATCCCTGAAACAATTACCCAAGCAGTGGCTCGGCTCTGGGTCATCATAAGACAGTAGCCAGCCAGAAGCCTGGGCTGCCTTGAGCCTTGTGAGTGGATATGCCAGGCATCTGTCGAAACTCTCCAGTGAGGTCAAATTAGTAGGGGTGGGGAGGGGAGGTGGGGGAGATCTCTTTGAATGGGAGAATACCATGGTTGCTGTGGGACACAGAGTTCTTTTGACTTGGAGTTTAATGAGCCTACACTTCAATAGGACCTACGTGTCCCGAAAGATAAGGGCAAGGATGGAAAGGCACCATTTACCTTGGTTGCTGCTTGCTGCATAGACTGCCGATTGGTGGCAAGACCTGGATCATAGTGAATCACCAAAAAAAAAAAAAAAAAAGAAAGAAAGAAAGAAAGAAAGAAAGAAAAAAACCAAGACAAGTCTGTTCTCTAGTAAAAGTGCTAGCCCTGTTCCAGCAAGATACCTTCCCTGATGTCAACAGAGTGGGGTCAACCAGAGAATCTCTGCTGAGCGTGGAAGAAGAAGGAAGTTGTGACTGCGGGAGAAAGTTCTCTGTAAGCCTGAGGCACATTTCTGTATAGAGCTTAGAGCACGGTGAATGTAGACTATCATGGGCAAGAGACTTAATGGGACTAGGAAAATAAACTGAATTTCAGGAAAAGCATCTAAATGAGGACTTCATACAGAAAAAGACATAAATGCATGCAAGGGTCCTCGAACTGTTAAAGTAGTCATAATCTTTCTCTGACTTTTTTTTAATTGAGATATATTTGACATATAACCTTATATTATTTTCAGGTGTACAACATAATAACTTGATACATGTATTGACCTGCCCTGACACTTAGCAGGCTAAGAACATACTCCTTAGACAAATGACTTAATTTGGGACAATTTCCCTAATTGTCCTTTGCAAAGCAGACTACAGATATTTCCCCTGGAAGAACTTCTAAGAAAAATTCAAGGTGCCATTTGTGAGCCATAACTTAATTCTCTGTTTATACAAGACATAGGCAAACGTCTGACATATCTCTCTGCCTTCCAAAAGGACTTTACATCTCCAACAGACAGAGAAATAGATTCTATTCATGAATACCCTTTCCTGATTTAGAGATGTTCACTAGTTTTGTGAAGAGTGAAGACTCCTTACTAGATTATTTCCAGAGCCCCTTTCTCTAATGTCTCATACTTAAAAAGTTGACACCAGGTAGAATGAGCCTAGTGGGCATGGAGTCACAGCAGAAAAGCCAAACTTCAAGGATCACTTCCTATATTTGAGAATAAGGAAAAGGAATGTTTTCCTTTGACTATTATAGAGGAGAGAAGGCAAACACCACGTAGGAGCAAAGCCAGCTCTGATAGGCTGCTAAAAAAAAAAAAAAAGAAAGAAAGAAAGAAAATACCAATCAGTGGATTTTTCTTGAGACGTGGTTTCAAGCCCTTTCATGTGCTAGAGTCTGGAAGACATTACATGGCCTCTGCCTTTGTGATTCCACTGGGTAGAAGGCTCCCAGCCCGCTCTCCCCATCAAATGTTCCACCTCTTGTAGCAACAGCAACTCAGAATTTCCCAACCACTAGCCTCTGAGCAAAAGCACAGGCTGGACGAAGGCTAAAAAATTGACAATAATTGATGAGTTCATTTGACATATCTGGCTGCTAGATGCCACGATTCAAACCTAGCCCAAGTTTGCGAACTTCTTTTTTAAACTGTAAATCTACGTGTTTTGGGGGCCCGGCCCTGGAAAACGACTAAATATCTCTGGAACAAATGCCCAGAAAAGCCTCAGAAGTCTGAAGCCAGAAATATATTTCAGGCAACTGTTTCAGTGAGGGCTGCCCAGTGGGAACTACAAATTAACATCCTCTCCTTAGATGTATATTATTTTCATGATTAACAACCAGTTACTACTGAGCCCTAGGACAGAGCAAACCGAGAGAGCTGCAGAGTCTCTGTCCCCATTTATCTTCTACTGGATGGGCCCGCATCCTGGAAGGGCATCAGTGCTGTGTATATATACCCAAATCTCGAAGCAGGCTGGACAAGTTTCTTGTTGAAAAAGAGGGGCCTAACGGGTGAAGAGGTTTTTTGTTGTTGTTTTTTTTAAATGAAAAGATGCAGGGGTTACTAAATCTGAACAACAAGCGCCCACATTTTCTCCTTGGGAATGGAACCAAAGGATGATTCAGATGGGGAGACAAGCAGCAAGGGCTAGGGAATTCATGGGCTAGGGAGTCATGTGACTCCAGTTTTATTCCTGGCTCTACCCGACACTTGCCATGTGACCCTCAGCCAGCTACTTCTCAGCCAGTCTCTTTTCCCTTCTCTAGAACAATACAGTCTTATCCTTGCCTTGTCACTGACTCTGCGACTTCCTCACAAAAGGGAGAGGGGAAAGAATATACGAGGAGTAGCACAAGGTTAAACGGTGTGCTCCTGAGGTCTGGATACCAGACATACACGAATACTCCTCATGTTCAATAAAGCAACTCAATATTTCTGACGCAGACCACGAATGAAGCAGGACACTAGCCAGACTTTATACAACCTGAAGTTTAGTGATTACATAAGTCAGGTCAAGGACATCATAGGTTAGGCAACATTACCTACTGGAAATGTATGAAGCCACAACCCAGTTCCAACAAGTATTTTAATTCCCATCCCAAAAAAGCAAAAGGTATCCGGGAGTCAGGAGATCTCTAGGTACTAGAACCATTCTTCCTGAGGGAACGGAGGCAGGTCATGAATGAAGGTAGGAAAGACACCTCACATGCAAGAGCTGCAACGCTGAGGGCTTGGTCACGAAACATTTTTTTTTGGTCTCAAGTTTATAAAGCTTTCAATTTGTTACAATGGAGGCTATTTTTTGTTTTAAAAAATTTTAAATTTTAGGGGCGCCTGAGTGGTTCAGTCGGTTAAGTGTCCGGCTTCTGCTCAGGTCATGATCTCGCTGCCCCTGGGTTTGAGTCCCGTGTCTGACTCTGTGCTGACAGCTCGGAGCCTGGGGCCTGCTTCAGATTCTGTGTCTCTTTTTTTCTCTCTCTCTTCCCCCTCCCCATCACATACTCTGTCTCTCTCAAAAATAAACATTAAAAAATTTTTGTAAAAACATTCAAATTTTAGACTAGTGGGATGTGAAATTTTCTTCACCAAGTTACACTTTGGCATCCACTTTTGTTGGAACAAACCATTCCCTGAAGTACAAAACACTGAAGCCTTAGTAGTACTTCAATACAATGACAACGGATACCCAAGATTAATTAATGACAGGCCAGCAGCAATATTCCTTCTCTTTCAGATGAACACAGTTCAGTGTTGCAATCGAGTAACATCCACATCAAGACTAATCAGATGCACATTTATCATATGCTTAGGATTTGGGGGGCCCTTGTATTTGTCAAAGAAAGACCCCATTCTTGCATACAAATAACTGACACTTTTTCCCCTTCACATAGCCAGTAAGACCCAGGGCACAGTTCCTGGCCTGCCATAAACTGTAAGTTTTCCCTGGAACCCATCCTGTCCCAGAGCCCCTCAAGATTGCTTCTATTTCAAAACCAATCTGCAAAATAAATCCTAGAAGAGAGGCCTACCCATCAAGATTCTTTCTTTTTTAACCCGAGAGGACCAACTTCCCACTGAGCATGGGGAGACAAGGACCATTTTGATTTTAAGATTGTTGGACTATTTTAAAATATCTGGAGTCATTTTTTAGCCCTTCTGAAATAAAGCTTTAAAGCTCTATAAGGGCAGGAATTTTTAAAAGAATATGTATCTGTCACAGGCCGAAGGCAGGGCTGGGTCCATAGTAAGAACTTGGAGGGGGGTTGTCAGTTTATTAGATGAATGAGCAAATGGAAATTACTTCTTGACCTTGGTAATTTTCTATTCTGGAACCAAAGGAAAGGACTTGCAGAGAAGAAGAAGAAAATCAAAGTCCACTCTCATGAGGACAACTGTAAGTAGAAGTACCATATGGTACCTTCATGCTGGGGGATAGCATAGCTGCCAGTTCACCAAAATGGGGAGTCCCCAGTGCCCCTGATAAGCCAGCTCTCCCCCTCCTTGGGGCTCATATTCTACCTAAGGAAACCACACATACCTCTTCCTCCAGCTTAACCACCTTGGCCTGGGCGTTGCTCAGGGCCTGGTCTCGGATTTCAATGTGTCGTCGTTGGTCCTCATTGGTAGAACGGGCAGTGGCCAGCTCGGCCTCCAGCTTCTCCTTCTCCCTCTGGCTTTCCTTATCTATCAAGATATGAATTATCAATACCGCCATTCTGGAGCTGGCTCAAAAGCTTACCTAAGCAAGACTGACAATCATACCCTACTAGATATCCTCTAACACACAGCTAAATGAACCAGGATACCCGAGATCGGGACCCTATCGTTGTTTCTACTGCTAACTTGTTATGTAAACTCAGAAAAGTCACTTAATAATGGTTGTTATACAGAAGCAATGTGAAAGTGTATGTAAAAATGTTTTTGAAAGGTATTATGCAAAGAATACACACACACACACACACACACACACACACAGGAGAGCAGACAAGTTTGGGTCTTCAATTTTATTTCCTCAAGCGGTCTTATATTGGCAAAAGAACAATTGAGCCCCCCAAAATTTTCCCAGCTGTCTCCTCAAGACAATATATTAAACCAATCTAAAAATGGTATTCCATAGAATGTATAAAACTTCAAATCCCACTCTTTACTCACTAGCATTATTTTCTAATTGAAATAAATCCAGGATTGCCTTGGAGGTACAAATGACCATGACACATGTAGATATCCCCCCTGCTTTTCTAAGTCCCTCCCCTTTTATAGACCTCATACCAGAAACGCAAAGGAACCATTTTGATTCTCACTTGGAGGTTAAGGTGCCCTTCCTCTGCAGACCGTGATACTTAAGTTTGTAAGAGAAACTTTAACAGGGCAGCCCCACGCTCCCTCCTGCTCTGACTTTACATACCCATATAGTTGTAATTTGGAAAGAAATGAACATTTGTTGAATACTTACTGCATACCAAAGTATTGTACTAACTTTATCCTTAGAGGAGTCATGCAAGGAAGGTATTATTCTCTTTTCCATTTTGTATATGAAAAAAAAAAAAAAAACAGAGACTCGGAGGACTTGAGTAACTTGTACCCAGTCTCACAATTAGTAAATGAGTACACAGTGGAGCCCATACTTAAGGTCACGCTGTTCTAAACTCTAACGAGACTGCCTTCTCCTAGGGTTGAGCTGGTTTGGTCTCTCTAGCGTAACTGGAGCACATTCCCCAGGGAGGCTTTTCAAGAGGGTTTTCTTGGCTCTTACCCCAATTCCAACCATGCAGCACCCTGTCGATGCCCAAAAGTGAAAAGAACTAAAGGGCTGCAAGTCATGCCTTCTTCCCTGCTTGCTAAGCAGAGTCCATTTTTCCATTTGACAATCTCTCACCCTGTTGTGAATACATTTTTTTCCTACTAAATTCCCACATTTTATAAACCAGTAGCAGAGCTTGTAGGACACCTGAAATACCATTGCCACACATGGAGGAATATGAACTAGCAGATCCAGGGAAAGAATTCATACATTTTCTCTTTAGTTTTGTTTTGTTTTGTCCCGGGAGGCTGCCATCTTCTCCACCAGTGAACTAACTTCCAGGGTTAACGGTGACACCACAAAGGCAACTTCACAACAATTTTCACGAGGTACTGATGACACCAGAAAAACAACATTCTTCCCTCTAACACATACTGACAAAGGAACAGGAGGCCCAGGGAAATGAGGAGAAAAAAAGCCCCACTTCTGAGGTCAGAGCACAACAGAGCAACTCGGGAAGGGAGGGGGATATTGTAAGTGAAGATTAAACAAACTTGTAAAAGCTGACTAGAAGCCGCATGGAATGACTTGAAAGGGTCATGTGCAGGCCCAGCAAAGACGGGGCCTGACAAGTCCCCACCATGCACTACTCTAGCTGGGAACCACAGTGAGGGAGGCTGGGGGTAGGGAACACTAATTACGGACATCTGCAGAAGTGAGGGTAGTTCATCTGTTTCCCCCTGTGGACTCAATCCACTGCATAGTTTATATTGCTGGTTTTATTGTGGCAACTGGAAAAAATGAGGCATTGTCTAGCTGGGTGGAGTCTATTAGGGACCGATAAAGAAGAGGATTAGTTCATTGTCACGGTCCTCGGAGTATTTCCAGACAAAGGAAACAGTATTATGAGGAAGACATAGTTCTGCCCTCCTCCCTATCCTCCAACTCTGCAACCAGTCACTAGTTCAGGGCTAGCAGCGGGTCCTCCTGTAGCTACTGCTGGAGTCTGCCAACATGTGACAATATGATATAATACAGGGTGTTGAACTAAGGGAGCCGCAGGTGCAGATCAGGTATTCCAAACACTAATCATCAATCCTGCATGTTGATCCCATCTCTCCTGGAGCCAGCACATGGAGCCTTCAACAATAAAGTCCCTTCAACATTAAGCGACACTGTTCCCTGAGGTCCTTTGCAGCTAGCCATGACAAAAGCAGGGATTTCAAGGGGGATTCTCTGCTTCAAAACAGAAGGAGCCATGTTGGTGTGACTAAACGTGGCAAGCGGCCTTCTTGGCATAGAAGGAAAAGAACAACAATCCCAACTTTATGCCTGAACAGGAGAAAGAATCCTCGATGGCATTCACTCTGTTCTGGCTGTTCTAGATGGATCAACAGAACTGTATGATATTTTTACCCATCTTGCTCGCAACCACGCATTCATACCTGCTGCTGGAGCTTTCAGACTTACTTTTTGCAAAGAGCTGAGAGATGGTTTTTCTAGTATCTTCTGACCCCTCATATTCCTTCTCCGCAAGCTGCTTGTTGGCAGTCTCCAGACGCTCTGTGGAATTCAGAAACAATCAACAACCAGGTCCTCATATACAAACTTCCAAGCACATAGTGTTTGCCTGCTAAATATTGATCTCAGGGGCACCTGGATGGCTCAGTTGAGCATCCAACTGTCGATCTCAGCTCAGGTCATGGTCTCATGGTTCATGAGTTTGAGCCCCACATCGGACTTTGCAGTTAGAGCATGGAGCCTGCTTTGAATTTTCTCTCCCTCTCTCTCTACCCTGACCCCACTTGTGCTCACTCTCTCTCTCTCCTAAGATAAAAAAATAATAATAATAAAAATAAATAAATAAATACTGATTTTGGGCAAAACAAGCCTGCCTCTTCTTGTTACTCAGGAATAGGTGACACAGACACAGATTTGCAAATGTGGAACCCCAAACAAAACTAAGCCATGGTAGGGAAGGAGGAGGTGAGTACTGAACACTTTCACTCCTCACTGACAAAACCTAAGCGCAGAATCCTAAATTCCAATGAAGGAATCTAGCCCTGAATATGACATCTTTCATTCCCCAGGAAAAAAGAGCACCAAAGTTATCATAAAGTCTTAAAATCGTGTGACATCAGAGATCTAGAAGGGGACCATGGACAGCATCCAGTGTAGCGGTCTCGTTTGATCAATAAGATCATCTAAATCCAAAGACAGAAGATAACATCCCCCAGGTCATCAGTTTCGAAGGTGATGAAGGTGGTCATTTCTCACCATCTTCAGTATTATCATGTTAAGGTGGAAATACAAGGAGGGAGTCCTAGAAACATTGGAGGATGTCACTATTTCAAGCTTGCACAGCCCAAATACAGGCCTCTGCAAAACCTATAAAGGAAGAAAAGCAGTGTAGATTGTGGGGACAGGCCAGGAGGGTCCAGGAGTCCCGGGAGGGATATTAGCTGATTAACACACGAGCTCATCCCACTTCAATTAAGCTTGGGACCAAGTTCTATTGCAGTCCCTGAAACTTAGCCTTGTCTATGCCCTGCAATTTCATCACCATATCAGTGGGCTGGTCAAGCCCTGAGACGCTCAAGCTATACTCCTCAGACTTTCCCTTCACTATCTTGGCCAGTGCTTCAGAAATAAGTCCCTCACCTCTCAGATCCCTGTTGAAGTCATGCATTCTTCGAATTTCACCCTCCAGCTTATTTCTCATGGCTTTCTCCAGGGCCTCTCTTTTGGAGGATGACTTCACAAGGTTCTCATATGCCTCCGAGACACGCTGGATTTCTGTCTCCACCTGAAAAAAAAATAAAAAGAGGAAAGATAGTGGGGATGTTAGGAACTTAGTGGGAAAGATGGTCTGGAAACCTATCTGCAAACCCTTAATAAAACCTTCTGCCAGGGTTTTACGAATGGCCCAGACACCAGCATAACATAGTCAGATGAGAGAGGTTTCCCAGAAGGATTGCTAAAGTCAACCTTCAGCTCAGCAACTAATTCACAGGTTAAAAACGAATACCATTTCTGCCTTCTTCAGAGAAGGTGGTAGGAGAATAAATTTCATCATTACAGTTAGAAATGATTTTCATTTCTGCATAAGAATTGTTCTTAATTTTGAAAATACTATTAATAATGTATATAGTACACAGATAACATTATTCCAGAGTTTCCAAAGGGCTTTCCCATGTTTGTTTCAATTTGCCTGAATATCTGCCTTCACAAGGACACCTCTTTCCATCTTAGCAGACAGAAAAGTAAAACTTCCCTTTCTGAGATCGAGTTAGTGGCAGAGGCCACTAACTAAAACTCTAAGCCTCAGCCTTATGCAGTAGTTCAGTTCAATCTAACAAACCTTTACCAAGGGCCAAATATTTACAGAGCTCTTAAAAACATAGTGGGTAGGGGCAGCTGGGTGGCTCAGTCGGTTAAGCATCTAACTTCGGCTCAGGTCATGATCTCATGGGTCGTGAAATCGAGCCCCACGTTGGGCTATGTGCTCAGAGCCTGGAGCCTGCTTCAGATTCTGTGTCTCCCTCTCTCTCTGGCCCTCCCTTGTTAATCTCTCTCTCTCTCTCTTCTTCTTCTTCTCTCTCTCTCTCTCTCAAAATAAATAAACATTTAAAAAAATTTTTTAATGTTTTATTTATTTCTAGAAGAGAGAGAGAGAGACAGTGTGAGCAGGGGAGGGTCAGAGAGAGAGGGAGACACAGACTCTGAAACAGGCTCCAGGCTCTGAGCTGGCAGTCAGCACAGAGCCCGACGCGGGCTTGAACCCACGAACCGCGAGATCATGACCTAAGCGAAAGTCGGATGCTTAACCAACTAAGCCACCCAGGCACCCCAATAAATAAACATTTTAAAAATACGGTGGGGTGTGTAAATATGAGTGAGGGCATTACTGTTTCCCTTCAAGGAGCTTTCATTCTAATCAATAACAAGAATATAGAGAAGGATGCATTATTCAGAACAGTAGAAGTAAATGCCAGAAAAGTGCAGGGGAGGAAAAGGTATTCCTGGTTGGGGTGAGTGGAAAGGAGAACAATTTCAGGCAGGAGGTGGCATTTCTAGTCAGATCCTGAAAGCTGGGTCAGATTTCAATAAGCAGAGGTGAGGGGAAGGGTATTCTATTCTGAGTGAGCGAACGCATTCCCAGAATGACCAGTAGTCTCATTTGGCTGGACACTGTGGGGTACACAGACGGAAGCTGGTGAGATCTGGCTGCAAAGATAGACTGGAGTCAGATCATAAAAGGGCTTTAATGCCAGGTATTTGGACTTTCTCCCATAGTGGGAGACTGGGATGGATTTTTCAACAGAAATTCGTGATCGGAGTTGTGTTTTATGACACCAGGGCAAATCCTGTAGAATACAAAATAACAACAACAACAAAACCCAACAACACACAAAACCTCACAGAGAAAGGGTCTTGTCCCAAATCAGCCCGAATTGGGAAGAAAATACAAAATTAGACCAGTATAGCTTCATTGCACATAAAATAGCCACAGAGATATTTGCATATGATTTGTATAAGATAAATAAACCCCATGGCCTATTAAGCAATTTGCAAATTAAATCTGACTCCTATAACCATTCTGCATTCCTTCTCAGTTTTCCACTACCCTCCTTAACACAGCTCGGGGTACTTTCTGGAGAGAAGTATCAGGCCTCCATCGGGAGACTGGGGGAAAGGCTGGGTTACCAAACAACTCAGATTCCACCTGTCCCAGCTCCAAAATGATGCCTGAGGCAGGATTGCCTGCAAACAAATGAGGCTTACACCACAGAAAAGAGCGGACTCCAGAGTGTTTTTCTCTTTGCAGATGGCACCAAGATAGCAGCACAGAAGGTGAAAACTGGTGAATGGCATTTTGAGACAAGATCTGCGAGGCCTGGGCCCGATAAAGCTTGTGCATGAAATTCAAGTGCTGGGTACAGAAAATAAACATTTCCATTTGAAAGAGCAGGCTTGGTATTAGTCGGCTCTGGGCAGCCTTGAGAAGGCAAAGCTTTCCAGTCCCCCCACAGAATGCCACACTCAGAGGGCAGTCCCTTCACTCAAATTGTTGAGTACTATTTCGAGATCTGATACCAAATCTTTCCCTACCCCCTGTGTAGATGCTGTACCCCCCAAATGGGCCAGTTTTACTGCCATCCACAGGACCTTCCAGGAAAAGAAGTCACAGAAGGGCAAATCCCCTGATTTGGTCTAGAATGGTAGGGGCAGGGAAGAGGGAGGTGGTGGGGGGTTTCTGTCTAATTATTCCCCTCACGAGCCTCGGCCTTTCCTATCTTGTCTAGCACCAGCTGATACCTACCATAGTCTTCCCACTTTCCTTTCCCTCTTCTGCCCCAGTTACGCCTCTCATCCACTGCGGCACTGGGTCAGCCTTCACTTCCCCCAACACTCATGCTGTGCCAATTACACTTGGTTGAGGCACCTTTCCCCTGGCTGGGGAACAAGCAACAACAAACAACAACACAAATCCAATTCTGCTTCTCTCGCCTGTCACCCACCTTGCCAATTACTGCATCAGAGATGGGGCTGGGGCCACCCTGAATAGAGTTTGGGGAGGGGTATCTATCAACCCCAATCAGCCAAACTGGGCCAGCCTTCTTTGAGTGTGCAAGTATGGTTATATTTGTTGTACCAGTGTGATTGGGGGCGGGGTGTACAGTTAAATGAGAGGAGAGAGAAAATGCAAAATTGGCGGTGGGGGGCAAAACCAGGGAGAAACAGTTCTCACTCAACCCCAACAAATCCCATCGAGATTTTGGAATACTATGGGGGGGGGGGAGTTGCTACATAAAAAAAAAAAAAAACTCAGCTGACAGTAAGCCCTCCTCAACTGTAGGACACAGACCTGTTTACCTGTGTGTAAATACACATTCGCAGTTTCATTCAGGCCCCTGAAATTTCCACTCCCGGGTGTCTCCTAAGGACAGAGTTGCTGAACAAAACCGGGCAATGTCCCCTCCCTCCCACACCTTCACCCTCACCTCCCCTGAACAGTTCACATTGTCGGGAGATCAAAACCACATGGGCTCCACAATGAGAAACGCTGCAAGGAGGCTGCCAAAGGCATAACCCTATTCACTGACAGCCACTGGAAGCCAAGAGCTAAGGTTCCTAGCTTAGGGCGCTCAAGAGCTAAAGTCCCAGCTGGAGGAGATGGTGGGGGGTGGGTGGGCAGGGAAGCCTGTGATTTCTATGCCTCTATGGGACATACAGCCCTTTTTCTACTTCCTCAGCCTAGGGCTGGCACCTGTCACCCAGCTGTGGTGCTAAGCCCCTCCTGCCCCCCACCCACACCAGAAAGAGAGACAGCAGATGTTGAATGTGAGCTGCAGGGAAAAACCAAAGCAAAAAGCAGGAAAAAGAAGAGGTGCTGAAAAAGACTTACAATGAGAACTCCCACTTGGAAAAGTGCTCTAAGCCTTTTCCAGAATAAGGCAGGGCTGGATCTGGATGTGAATACAGTGGTGAGACTTTTGTAGGAATTGTGGTTTCACGTTGAAGATCCAAATTCAGTATTGGGAAAGATATAATCAAGGCAAAATGTCTTTAGACTGGCAGGGTGTTCACCTATATAGGTAATGGCCAGTGTTCCTGACCTTATGAAGAAGTTTCTCTGCCTTTTGGAATTTGGAAACAATCAATCAAGTTTATATTAGGGCTATGGTGTTTAGGAAAACTGTGTAACTATGTTTTTTTTTTCCCCCTCACATAAATGTAAAATGTGACTTCCCCTAGAAAGTTAGGCAGAAAGCCTTTCCCCAAGTTTGATCCATATGTAACTTTCAGAAGACCTTCCCGCAAGTCATGCAGGCAGCAACAAGTGGAGACTTGCATCGATCTGAAACAAGTAAGATTGAAAGACAACTCTAATACCCCGAAACGGGGGCCTCACCTTCTGCAGTCTTGCCACCTTTTCATAGCATCCTTCCAATTCTTGCCTCAAGTTCCGGTTCTCATCCGACAGGATCTCAACCATCTGCTGGGCTCTGGAAACAATGGCGAAGGGGTCCGCTGGCATTGGCTGATAGGAAGCGGATGACGGCTGAGCCCGAGGCATAGCTGAATAGGCTTCTCCCGGCTGCTCCTGGTGATGGTGGTGGTGGTGCTGCTGCTGCTGCTGCTGACTCAGGCCAGGCTGAGGGAGCCGGTAATGATCACTCTGGTGAGCCGGGTTCGGCAGGAAATGCTGCTGTGGCCTAGGCAGGTGAGCTGAGTGGTCTCCTTGGTTTGGGACCAAGGGGTGTTGGGCAGGAGACAATCTTGTGGCTGGTGGAGACTGCAGCAAGGGCAGGGAACCCCCAGATGTGAGGGAGGAAGTAGGACTGTGGGGCCTTGAGCTCCTGGCTGACAATGACAATGAGATATCCTGTGCCGGCCTGTAAAACATGGAGGGCATGCTCAGGTTAAGCTCTCTCCAAAGGCACTGGGGGACAAGGACACAAGAAGTGAGATGAGGAGGCTTCCAATGACCCCAGGATACCTGCTAAGTAAGGAGCGGGCAGAGTTAGACTAAGGAATCTCTGCAAAGACATCCACAGTCCTTTCCAGGCCTGACCTGTGAGTGCCTGACAGAGGTGTGATCCCATGGATGACTGAGCCAGGTGATTTCCAGGGTTGTTTGGTGAAAATCTAAGTGACATATGCCTGTACTCTGGTTGCTCAAAACTAAGCATCTTTTTTTTTTTTTTACAGAGACTGCGTGTTCACACACCAGCAAGCAGGGGAGGTGCAGAGGGAGGGAGAGGGGGAGGGAGGGAGGGAGAGAGGGAGGGAGAGAGAGAGAGAATCTTAAGCAGGCTCCATGCTCAGTGTGGAGCATAAGGCAGGACTCGATCCCACTATGGCCATGAGATCATGACCTGAGCTGAAAAATCAAGATTTGGATGCTTAACCAACTGAGACACCTAGGTGCCCACCAAGTCAAAGAATTTAAAGAATTTTTTAAGATTATTAATTTATTTTGATAAAGACACAGACAGTGTGAGTGGGGGAGGGGCAGAGAGCGAGCCAGAGACAGAGAATCCCAAGCAGACTCCGTGTGGCCAAGTGCAGAGCCCAACGCGGGGCTTGAACTCACAAAACCGTGAGATCATGTCCTGAGCCAAAACCAAGAGTTTCAATGCTTAACTGAAGTTCTAAACGTTTAAATGAGTCTTCTAGAAGGTAATCTCTATGTCATTATTTTAAACTAAACCTCTTCTGACAGTCTGTATGTGGTCAGCAAGTGTAGAGAGTCAGATTTAGAAAATATGTTCTACTTGCCTACAAGGAAATGGCAAACTACAGTCAAAACCAGCCCTCTTCTTGCTATCAGTAACTCTCTCTCTTTTTTTTTTTTAGTAACTCTCTTTCATAATTCATATAGTCACAGAAAATTTCTTGACGATATGCAAATACTCAGGACATTAGAGATACCAAATAAGTATTGCTGATTATAGTTAATAATTGGATGAGGCTGATTAGCAGCAACAATACCAAGATTTGGAGGGGATTACCAGCACACTATCGTATTATCTTTGATGATGAACTGAATCACAAAATGTAAGGACCAAAAGAGCCTTAAAGAAATCATTTGATCCATTCTGTGACTGAAGTCTAGAGAGAGTAAACAATTTGTCATATATCTCAGAATGAGTTATTGGTTGCTCCAGGGTAGAACCCCTATGTCCAAATTCCCTTTTTTGGCTCTTGCCACTATCTCAAAACATTAATTTCCACACAACAATGTTCAGATCCCCAACCTATTTCTTATAGAAAGTTCTAGAAAGAGAACTTTAGTACATTGTTTAATATGGCTTTCCTACTTTTGTACCTCATACAGGGCTATTAGTCATTAATGGCAACAATCACAGTATGTGAATGGATCACTTTCACCATCAACACAATCAGCAAGAATATCTGTAAGTAAATGCTGAAGATGAGAAGCTTGTTCAGCCCCCAGCCCATGCCCAACTAACCTCATATACTCCCACATCCTGTGGATGCTTGTCCTACAGTTGATATTTCTCAATCCAGGGAAGACAGATGGCTAAGAGCATGGGATTTGGATACCAACAGAATTTGGAGACCTTTTCTACTGCTTACTAGCTGTGTAACCTTGCTCAAGTTACTTAATCTGCATGAGCCCGTTTTGTTCCTGAGGTCACGGATGAATTGCAAAAATACTGGGCTCTTCTCATTTTTTAGCTCAATAGGAATAACAAAGAGTCTCTTGTCTACCTCTCAGTGAGATAGGTTGGCCCTGTTAGGGATTTTACTTATGGGATATCCATTTAATCTTGGCATTAAATCACATAAAATTCATGGGGGACCTGGGGCAAATCACCAGGAGCAATTAACCTTTAAAACTGGTATTCCAGATGCTAAAGCACACCCCTCTGACATACACTTCAGTTATCGTTATTGTTCATGTATCTATCCCTACAAGAGATCCTCACTGAGGTACCTGGGTGGCTCAGTCGGTTAAGCGTCAGACTCTTGGTTTCGCCTCAGGTCATGACCCCACAGTTCGTGGGTATGAGGGCAGAGCCTGCTTGGGATTCTATGTCTCCCTCTCTCTCTGCCTCTCCCCTGCTCAGTCTCACTCTCAAAATAAATAAACTTTGAGAGAGAGAGAGAGATCGATCCTCACTGGAATGGCTTTTGACTGCTGCAAAATCATTCCAAACACTTGCTAATGGATACCCAATAACCCAGATGCTCGCCAGAACCCAGGCTCAACCCCTGAAGTCTGTATCTCAGCTCCATCAATGTCTCTGGTGCGCTGCCATTCTTCTGATTTCCTACATATGACACTATAAATAATTGCTAAATAGTGAAGAGGGCATGCGACCTATTTGCGGACAGAAGAATTCACAGAGTGCTCATGATTACGACTGGAAAGTTGCTACCGTCTATTACCTTTCTTTGGAAGTGCTCAAAACACTCATCCAATCAAAAACCTAAGAGCTATTTATAAATTTATTTGGGGAGGGGTCTTTCTCTATTTTCTGTAGTATAGATCTTCAGTTTCCTTAGGGGTAAAGAGACTACGTGCTCTCCTTCCTCTTTGAGTAAGAGCCGTCACAATTTTTCTATCTCCCTGGAGTTAAAATATAATGTACTAGGAATTGTTGGGGCTTTTGGTTCTCCTGGGTAGAAAAGAGGGGCTTTCAATTTCATGTTCTCCAATCCAGCTCTCAGAATTTAAGGGAAAAAATGACCAAAGTAATCTTCATCCTTGTTGCCAAGATTTGGAAACCCCAGGCCTTGGGCGGTGTTCTCTTTTAAAGACTGAATGCCCAGTTTTGAAATGAGTTTCATCCTCCCAGTGCCTCTGGGCCCCATCAGTAGCCCAGGCCTCTCTCTCAAACAGATTGGCCATTGGCCTCCTTCCTGCTTGGGGGCTGAAAGGTCCCTCCATGCCCTGAACAGTACATGGCCTCCCAGGGGCCTCAGGAAGGAAGAGATCACAAGGTCTCTGGAAAGAGGTCTTTAGAGTCAGTTAAGCCCAGAACAGCAGTGGCTCTGGTGCTGACTCTGAGCTCTACTTAGAAATAACAGAGACATGGGGGCGCTGGGGGGCTCAGTCGGTTCAGCATCCGATGACTCTCGGTCTCTCGGCTCAGGTCATGATCTCACGGTTTGTGAGATCGAGCTGTGTGTCCATCTCCACGCTGACAGCACAGAGCCTGCTTGGGATTCTCTCTCTGCCCTTCCTGAGCTTGCTCTCGCTCTCTCTCTCTTTCTCTCAAAATAAATAAACATAAAAAAAATAAAGGATGGAGACAAGGTAGCTAGCCCTTGGGCTCCCCAGGCTGGAAAAGGAAGCAGATTTCAGTGCACCATGATGTTGGGAAAACCAGGCAGTCCGTCCTTGGCAGGTTTGCAAACATGAAGCAAGGCTTGGGCAGTCACAAAAGGAGAGGAAGCCCTCCAGCCAACGAACTCCATCTGGGCTCCAGCATCCACCCACCACAAAAAAAAAAAAAAAGAAAAAGAAAAAAAAGCAGGACTGTATGAACACTCCTGTGAAGCTCCTCCTGAGAGGAGACGGACGCATGACAGGGTGGGGGAGGGCTGGGGGGATGTCAGAGGAAGCAAAACGACACTCAAGATTAAATAATAAGAGTTCACAGTACTGCTAATATTACAGGTGGCAGCTGGGTGAGCGGCACACTCCCCAAGCGCTTCCACTGCACAGCAGTGCGAATCACTTCCCGCTGACATATTAACCAGGAACAACAAGTTGCCTGCAGACAATAGAATCACATGATCCCATGGAAGGCCCTGACCTGCCTCCCTGCCCCTTCCCTCCCTTCATCCTGCTCCTTCCCAAGACAACCTGGGCCCCTGGTGCTCGGTGGAAAAGGGGACATGGCAGGCACACGGGACAGAGACCAATGACCAAAATCAGCATCCTTCCCACCCCTCACCGCCCCAGGCCAGGGGTACTTTCTCCCAAAGACAGCTTGCGCTTGCGAGGCCACAAAGGGAAAGCAAAAGAGTATCCATTGAACTGACACAGCCCCTTCCGCCCTCCCACCTCACTGGGAGCCCCCGCCCTCCTCAGTCACACACCCGCCTCCCCACACCCACACACTACACAGTCCCTGCGCACACGTGTGCAAACCCACACATGCACACTCTCACCAGAGCGGGTGCCACCAACAACCTGGAACCCAATTTATTCTCCCCACAGAAACTGTGCCTTTTTCCCAGGCTCTGTGAATGCCGGAGAGGGCTGAAGATTCTGGACTATTTCTCTTGCACAACCAGCCCTGCTCTGAACTACAGAGTTAGGTCACCCTCAGATTCCACTAAACAAGGATTTCAAGAAACCTCAGATCTGGGCATGATTTCAACAACTGAAAGGAGGTGGCTGCTTTACAAACAGAAAGGTTTTAATTTTTAAAGGCAGTTGATAAATGTATAAACCCCAGATGCAGAAAGGGCTCAGCACTTAGAAAGACAAAGATTCAGAAATCTTTTAATTCTTCAGATGGCTTGGCCTTGTTCCCCATCTGGAGTTCTGGGCATTCAGGATATTTATTTTTCAAGCGGGGAGAAGGGCAGAGAGAAGATGAAGCAATAAAAAAAGATTGTTTATATCATTTTGCTCATTTTAACAGCAAATCTCTAGCACTTTCACTGCACCTCTAAAAGCACACAAAGGTTTTTGAACGGCAATTTGTTCAGAGAACCTGCTTTGTGTCCCGATCTGTAATTTATGGATTAAGAACTAAGAATTCTGTCTTCTAATTGGGGCTAGCAGCAGTTACTTGGAAAGGTACTCACAAACTGTCTAGCAAGTTGGTTCAAGGAAATAAAGGAGGAAAAATGTGTCACCACCTAAAAGCAGCACATTTCTGGAAAGCAGTTCAACTGCCTCCCCTTGCTAGTAATTTGTCAACAGGTGCCACTCCCTTACCCCAAGCCCTGGAGACATTTTATTGCCAGAATTTGTCTGATGCAGACCCCAAACTCCACACAGAGCACCTTCCCATCAGGACCAGTTTAGGTTTGACTATTCACCAAGCATATGAAGTACCGTGTTCCTCTCCCACAGAGAGAGAAAAAAAAAAGATATATATATATATATATTAGAGTAAACCTGTGTATTAAAATTCTGCTCAAAAGAGGGTAATCAGCATGGGCTCTACTGCTTTTGGGGATAGGTAGAAAGCCCGCAGATAACACAGGAGGGAAGATATCTTCCTGTAACATATATGCAGTTAAATTTCTCTGGTGGTTTAATCAGTAAGGGAAGAAAAAAAAAATCCCTCTTTGGGCTCCTTATTATTTATTTAGGCAGATCAAAGGGCTTTTCCCTCTAGCTTCAAACACTGTGGGAGTCATTTCAGATCACAAACAATACTGGTGAATGAGTTCTGAAAATAGCTTTCCTGGGAAGGCGGTCCTTGTGCTAAGCGGGGCTTTGGATTCTGCTCCACGCCCCAGCCAACACACTCCCCTCCCACAAGGCAACAGACGTCAGACCATCCACAGAAGGGACAGAGTCCCACAGGCTCTTCCATGCTGATGGGAAGAGCAAAACAACACCCCCCAGCTTCATTGACATTTTGCTGGCTTGGATGGGTTTCCACTAAGCTAAGCAGTCCAACTGACCAACCCCTCCCTGGGTCTTCCGTTTCATTGGGCAGATGGGGCTCTCATTTAAACCGGAAGGGCCCTGTCCGTTACCCCATTTCCTGTTCTAAGCCACTTATCAGAACTTAGGCTCCTGCCCTTTGAAAGCTGCACAGAGGAGGCTGAAAAAGGTTAGGAAATCAACCTGGGTTAAGGGGATAGAAAAATCCTACACTGGCCAAGTTATGGGTGGAGCCCAAAGTGAATTGCTTCTGGCTATAAAACAGGACCTGGAGGGGGAAAATGAAATACCAGGAAATGCCAGGTGCATTCTCTTACCTTCACCCTACTCCACCCCGACTGCCTTCTCTCCAGAGTCACCCAATGAACTTCAAGCCAAGTGGCTCTTTCCCAAATAAGTGAGAAGAAGACAGGAGGCCAAGAGTTAGACCGTAAAGAGATCATAGGCCTAATCTGGGAAGAGGCCTCCGCTAGGTCCAGGGACTTCAAGCCTCATGTTTACCCGTAATTAACCATGGTAACAGGACAGGGACACCACACATAACGGTCATCATTGTTGCCAGTGGTTGGAACCCTCCCTCTGCCCTATATACCAAACTGCTGCTGATCGCAGACATCCCCCCACCCCCACCCCCCGTAACAGTAGGAACAATGAACACAATCATGGAATCACGAGGTCTGGCTGATAAAGCAATGGGACTTCTGGCCTCTGAATAATCCAGAAGTATATTTATGAATATATGAAATAGTCTTCTTGAACTAATGACCAGTGGTAAAGAAGTCCTGGGAATATTACTCTTCCTGCATTTTAGCATCTGACCAAAACTTCTATGTGACATGATGTGAATTTAACTTAGACATTAAAAACGAGACATGTAAGAGACTCTCTACAGAAGAAAGATGGAGCAGTCCAGACTTGATGAACTGCAACGGAAGTACAAGGCAAGTAACATTCTGAACCTGCACATATATAGTTCCCCCTCCCCCAGAGTAATATCGAGGTGTTCGTTTAGTGTCCGAAAGAATTATAGTAATTCTGCAGAAAGATTCATTCCTAAAAATAAGTGATGAGACTTTTGCAGAGGGGAATAACTGAAAGTGATAGGATATTCCAGACTAAAGTCCAAGATAATTTGCTTCTGCTCCTCAAGGAAAGGATTAACAACTCCCAAAAAGAGGAACATGGACCCTTCCTTCAAAATCCTGGGGAACAGGACAGAATATCTCTGTAGATATCAAGACGCACGTTCCTGCTCGTCCACTAGGCAGTTGGGGCCATGCTCAACCTATAAAGTCAAGGGAATGTTAATACAGTACTAATTATGGCTGAAGAGACTAGAAATTCAGATGGAGAAGAAACTGACTAAGCCAGGGGCCAGCCATGCATTGCAGAGTTTGTGATACCAAACACCTGCCCATTCCTTCCCTTAAGATTCCCAACACACAGCAGAAGCTGGTTGGGGATGATGCCAGGAAATGACAGAAAGGGAACTCTCTTACCTGGCTGCTCCATACTCAGGGGGGTGCTGATACCTCATCAGTTGCCCCTCTGTTCTCCCTGGCTGGTTCAGACGATGCTCACTATAGAAGTGCCCTGGCTCTTGGGGCTTGCACACTACAGACTGGGGTGGCATGCCCTTGAAGGGATACTCTGGTGGGGGGCCTCGGTGTTCCAGGCCCTTCAGGCTATGCTGGCTGGGAGGTGGCCCTTGGGCCTTGTAGAACTCACTGGAACTTGTGGGATTCTTGTAGAGGTCATTGGGTTGCGGTGGGGAGAGGGGAGCGCTGGTAACAGGTGGATGGGCCTTAACTCCACTGGTGGCCAGTGACATCTGCATTAGTCGTTCGCTCAAGGAGCGGACATGTCCTTGCTTAAGGTCTCTGAGTCCTTCATCCTGGTGCATCTTGCCAGGATTGAGCCGCTGAACTGACGGGCGTCCCTCGGTCCTCATCTTCTGGTTGGTGACTCCAGTGACATAGAAGGCAGCTCCAACACTGGCATGCTGTTGGCCCCGAAAGTACTGGGACTGCACCTTGGCTTCTTCATAGGTTGGGAGTTCTTCATTATTCTGCATTCGGGGGGAAAGCTGCTTCTCCATGATGATGTTTTCTGACTGGATTTCCTGCCCCTGGGGTTCCTGTCGAGCAGCATGAGCCACAAGCTGTTGGTGGTGGTCTTGGGGACTCAACACATCATTCTGAGGGCCCGGGTTCCCACTGCTACTGGGGAAAGGAGGGCCATTCCCTGTGGCTTGCTGGTGTATGGCAAGCAGGTTGCGATTCTCATTAGGGTTGCCATAGCGGAGCTGCTCTTGTAGCAGACGCTGCAACACTGTGGTTCCTCCACTCGGCTGTTCTTCAGAATTTCTCATCTCTATTGCTGGTGGTGCCTTGTGAAGAGAGAGAGAAATTGGGCACCTGGGCTGCCCTTGACCTGGGAAGGGGAAACAGGAAGCTTAACACCCAGTTGATGGAAAAATCATTCCTCTAAAGGGGAAGAATATGGGTATTTGGGGGTGAGGATTCCATTCCAGAGAGAATCTAGAATTAATAATAGGTTATTTGTTGGTGACTCCTGGCTCTAGCATTGACGTGATGAGGAACTTGGAGGCATAAGAGCTCACTGTTTCCTCTTTCATGTTTAGCATCGGTTAAATATCCAATCTTGACTTAATTCCTAAGAGAACTAGGGAACCCTGGAGCAGTCAGGTAGGGTGACCAGAGAGGGCAATTTCTAGGTCCTTACTCAGAAGATTCATCTCTCCATATTCTACTTAAATGAAAAATCCATCTATTATGGCTGTGGCACAGGGGGCAGGCCAATAGGGAGAATTTACCCCATAGACAGGATCTGTAAAACAGGCCAGCATGTGAAGGGAGCCACGAAATGCCAAATAAACAACTAAAATAAATGAAAGATGAAGAGAGTTTGGCTCGCACAGGATAAGAACGATCCCCTCTTGATGCAAATCGTTTTCTCTGATCTCTCATAAAACTCTGAAACATAGGTTTTTTTAAAAAAATCCTTTTTGTATTGTCCATTTTGGATTCTCCTTGGCTTAATAAGAGAAGGGCTTGAGATAACTGATATTGACAAAGTTTCTCTTTCAGCCATCCAGGAATAGTCATTGAGATTTTTTTTTTCTGTTGTTGTTGGCTAGGGAAGAGCTTAAATGGGAAGCCCTCTTTCATTTGAAGTGTGCCTCTGATAGCATTTAGAAATTGAAAAATAAAAAGGTCATCCTTCTAGAAAGGGTATGATTACCATACCCCTCCCCTTCCACTACCACCACTAATTCTTCTCAAGGAAGAAATACGGGTTGAGTGAAACAGATATCAGTAGTAAGACGACTCAAGATTCAAATTCTAATCCTGATACGGATTTATAGAGTAACCTAGGCAATTGATTCTTCTTTTCTTGTCTTGTATTTTCCCACCTGAAAAACTAGTGCTGGTGACCTCTCTCTCCCTCTCTGTCTCCCCCTCTCTCTCTTTACCTGGTATAGTACACACACAAACTCATTAGAGGCTCATAAAAACCTTTGGAGAGAGTCTGTCATGTGAATAATGCAGTCCAATATATTCAATAACGAAGGTTTTTCTCTAAGGGCCTTAAGCAGTGTTGGAGAATGGGCATGATGTCACACAAAAAGTCGCTGTAAAGGTCAACCTAAGCAGCCTCAGGTTCTTAGATGAGAACTCTGGAATCCTGGCTCCCAGGCTCTGATTTCTATGATATTAAACAGCCTCCAGTCTCGCTGGAAACATGATCCCTTTCCTCCAGTCCTGCAGGGGATGACCAGAAGATGTGTGTGGTAGATAGAAAAAGGTCATCTTCTCTTCTTTTTTTTTTGTACTTCTTGCATGATTACTGCTACCTGGTTTCCAATTGTTCTAAGGAGCAGTTTGACCCCACAGTTAACCTCCCAAAGTCCGTTTTTAAATCCTAATAATCATATTCTTTGGGGAAGTGTACACCAAAGGACTGAGCAACCTGCCCTTTCCCTCTCACCCAGTGACCATCTGGGACTCCTGTTTTTAAACTGTCAGATTGGGATTTTGTGATAGGCTGACAAGCGTAACATGTAAATCTCTTTTGGTGCCTTTAAACTGAAAAGATGACTCCCAAACTACTTTTCCTCTCTCAGAAGAAAAAAAAGGAAGTGGGATGGGAGCATGTATGGTTAAAACAAAATCACTTGCACACCTACCCTACAAAGCAGGGAAATTCAGAAATTGAGCTGCCCCAGACCCTCAAAGCACACCACCCCCTCCCATTCCACACCCACCCCACCCTGCACACACACAGACGCACGCACACCCACACATACACACATATGTTCCATACCTATTTCTGCTTTCTTTTAGGCTTAAAGCCTTGATCAGGATAGGGAATTCTTGCTTATGAGCAGCTCCAGAAACCGCAACGGCAGATTCCCTCTCCCCTAACACACAGGTTCAGGGTAAGCGCCGCCAAGAGTCCAACCACTGGTCACTCTGAAATGTTCAGGAGGGGGAGGGAGGGAGAAATAAAAACGTCGTTTCTATTTTGCCACCAATGGCCAACATTTAACCAAACCAGTCCTTCCAAGGGAATGACTTCTCCTCCCAGGTATTTGCCTTTTCTATGAGTGGCAGACCATTTCCATTAGGACGAAAAGAAACCTCGCTACCAGCACCTGTGTTCAGGCCAGCCAGTCTCCAGAGGATGCAAATATTCAGGTCCCAGACTGGCAAAGATTGCTCTGTTCTAGCCTCATGACCTCCAAAAGCGGCTGCTTCCATTCTGAATTGGCATGGTGGGAAATGTCAAAAGGCATAACCAAGTGACCCTCAGGGGGAGACCTTGAAACTGCTATCAGTTTCAGGGCAGGTGAAAGGGGCCTGCTGCCTCACATCCCAGAAGGGGAGGCAGTCATCGGAAGGTAGGCTTTTGGTCAAATTAAAAAAAAAGAAAAAAAAAAGTAAAGAAAAAAAGGATACTCAAGTTACAAATTAAAAGCCACAGCCTCAGATAGGCAGAGGAAAACCAAAACTTCCTTTCAATCCAGTCATTAAGTATTTATTGCATACTGGCCATTCCAGACATTTGCCAGCCTCCTGTTAGACATAAGGAAGGGTACAAAAGATACACAACGTATAGTTTCTGCCCTCACAGAGCTTACAATCTGATTGACGGTCCATCCATTCTTACTGGAATAGCAAAGGTGATTGCTCTTCTCAGCACACAGTACCAACTCTTCTCCAAGGACAAAATGCCTCCACTTGCTTTCTCAGCATTTCCACTGCCCAGGAGCTTCCCGAAAGTAAACTACTAGACTCACATTAGGAAGACTAGATGCAAACACCCACCGGATAGGATCTGTGAAAGTACTCATCCTGAATTACTGTGTTAACCCTCTGCAAAGCCCCGTAGGCCCATCCGAGATGGTTATAAAACTGAGGAGTTCGTGTTTATGTGAGATGCACATCATCCACATTTCTATTTTCTGTCCCAGCCTTGCCATGACTCATTTGTGTCACTTATAGGAAAGGCTTTAATCCATATCAGAGATGCCATTTGAGGAGCAAGGCAATGCAAAAAGGAAGCACACAAGCATCTCTGTATTTTGGGAGTCTGTCCAAAACATCCAAGTTTAAAAAAAAAATCCACAAAACCACACAGTGATTAATTTAACATTATTTCCTTGCAATGTTGCCAAAAGTAAAGTGAAGAGATACAGAGTGAGCAAACACGGAAATTTGTCTTTCCATCTTGTTTTGGCCCAACATATAATTCCAGTCATAAGCAAAATCATCTCCAATCTGCAAGGTAATTATTTTAGGATGTCTTCCCTAATTTCAAAGCAAAGGAACAACTTCTAATTGGAATCGAAGCTGGAGTATTAACAGTGTGGTAAATAACCACCGTGCTTCTATTGTGCGATTCTGAACAAAACAGTTGTCTTTTTTTTTTCCCCAACTGAAACATGCAGAAAACAGCCTGAGGCCTTTAAACTTGAGCCCCTGGCGAGAAACCACCATACAATTATTTTCCAGGGCTATTTAGATTCTTCATGCCGATTTTGACTGGTTTGTTCCTCATACCTAGCTTCTCACAAAGAAAACTTTACTTGTCCAAAATCTTACTCTCTTCCCTTAATTTTGTCCCCTCTCCTCCGAATCCTTTTCAAAACCCAATCACTTTATGTCAACCGGACACAGATTGTCCCTCCCCACCACCCCGCCCGCTGGCCTTTTTTGTTTCTGGTCTAAAAGAGGAAAAGAAATCAGCCTAAGAAAAGAGCTTTGCTGATTCCTCTCCAGTTTACGGATTTTTTTTTTTCTTCAGGAACTTAAGTTCATCTACATGTTTAGAGTCACAGAAGAAGGAAAACACTAGTCCATGTATTTATTAGCGAAAGGAAAGGAAAAGATTCCTTGTCTCATGCGCAAAAACTAAAGTAGTATGAACTCTGCAACCTTCAATCTGCCCACACCTTCAATCACACCACTGCCAGGGTTCTGACATCGTCTTCAATCAATAAAATAACCTTGTTTCTCCTGGACAAACAGGCTGTCCCTGAGGACACTGATGGGGGAAGAAAGGATATCCATGGTTCTCTCTTTAAAAGTACAATTTGAATCTACATATTCAGCTCTTCTGTAATAACAACAGGGGAGCAGGGCCAAGCTAAATTCTTGGCCTCTCCCAGTATACCTCAATCAAACCCAGTTTTGGTTGAACCAGAACCCATTAGTGAGAGCCCAGATGTTTCTCAAGCCAAGTCCCAGAAAATCCACGCTACAAGGTGACCAGAGCAGACCAAATTCCTACCCTTCAAATAAGCTGTAAAATATACCTGTAAGATCTTTCTATCCCTTCTACCTCCTCTTCCTAGTCTTCCCCCCATCCTTACTCTGGCCAATCAAGATGAAGAGTGGAAGTCTGGGATACCTGTGTCTCTGCTAAATCTCGGTCAATTTGTTCCATATGATTTTACTTCCAGCTAAATGGAAAGGAGCCAGTTCAAAGCTTCCCCTATGTCTATGTATCTATGTGGATATATTTGTGCAGAACACACACACACACACACACACACACACACACACACAACCTCACATACAAAGAGAGAGGCAAAATAGCCCCCTGAATTCTCTCATGTCCTCTCAGGTTGGCTGATGTTGTGTTCTGAAGAGTCCTAGAGAACACCTTTCCCAACAGTCTTGCAATCCAGGATACTAATTCCCTTCCTTTGGGAGGTAAGAAATAATAGTTCCTTTGCCAGTTACCCCTAACCTTTCAATGGATGACAGGCAGGCAGTATAAACACCATGGTTAAGAGCCTGGACCTAGATTCACACTGCTTAAGTTCAAATCCCAGATCTATGGGTTATTAACTGACCTCATATATTTCTCTGGACTTCCCCAAATCTTATTTCATCACCTGCAAGACAGGGATAACAGTGCTACTACCTCATAGAGCTATTATAAAGATTAAGGGAGGTAATCCATGTAAAGTACAAAACAGCCTGGGACATAGTAAAGGCTCAATAAAATTTGCCTCTTAATATTATTTCAAAGTGGCCTTTTTTTTTAGAAGACCACAGAAAGTTTATAAATTAAAGTTTTTGGTTGTCTTTAAAACTTTTATTTGCCACTTAGTCTTTGTGCATGCAAGGGTTCTTAGATCAGCAAAGGCCAAAACTAGAAAGACTCTTAGGAGACCATCTAGTGGTCCAAACCCCTCTTTCTGTATAATGAAGGTACTAGAGCTTGACAAGGTTCAGAGCCAGGGCCAAAATGTAGGTTTTATTACACCTCAGGCAACAGTCCTTCCACTATAATATATTACCTAGCATATTAGATTCTATGTAGAAGATGCTTAATAAATATTTATTAAATTGAATGGGCTCTGGTTTTAAGAGACTATAGACCTGGCTCAATACTACCACCAATTTTCAATTCCATCAGTAGTAAACTGTTAATGGCAGGAGGAAAAATTAAAAGAGGGAAGACAGATGTATGTAGTTAGAAGTATGGCAGAAAGACCTTGCAAAGCCTTTCCTCTTTAGGCCAAGATTGGCAGGTGGGTCGGAATGTAACATGAACCTCCACTGATCAATATTTCCAGGCCTATGTTCTTGGTCTGGTGAATGCCATACCAACTTAGAATTTGGCCTCACTTTGAGTCTAGCGCTGGCTTAAGAAAAGGGTTTGAGCTGGCCCCACCTCTTTGCTTCTAGCCCTACCTCTATTTAGATTATGTGGTAAGATTATTTTAGGAACCACAACAGGCCTTCCTTCGCATTTCCAAATCTTATTGACAATCAGTGTCAGTTATCTTGTGTTTGAGATGGTAACTCAAAGGTGTGGTTAACTGGGTCCCAGTTTTACTTTTCTGTATTCTAAAGCAATTAACTTGAACATATTCATAGGGAACAGGAGATGATTAACCCCGAAGTGCACATGAGCAGTGGCAAATTTAGGAACAAGAAGAATACTGTTGCCATCACCATGCCATCTCCTTCCACACACATCCATTCCATGGGAAAAGTAGAGCATGTCATCACATCCCATATCTCCTTGCCTCAGAAAAGGGGTAAGTAGTCCATGAAACCAGACTGAGCATAAACTGAGAAAAGTTTAAAAATACACCTAGAAGCTGCCTACTTTACCAATTTCCTATCATCGGTGATAAACTACTCATGTTTATTTTTGTTTTTAGTTTCTTTAAAAGTAATACAAACACAACATGCAAACACTTGTAACTAAGAGGAAGACATCACTCATACTCCCAGTACCTCGAACTAAACGTTGTTACCAATAGAGAATACTTTTAGTTTTTTCTATGTGTGTTTGTGGTTTTACAAAGCCATGAAATATTAATGTACACAGAAGTTCGGATCCTACATTTCACTTTATCATAACCACTTTCACCATGGTGTAGACTGCGGTATAGACTTCACAACATGAGTGTGTCAAGATTCACTTACCCAATTCTCCAATTGTTAAGACATTTAAGTGGCTCTCAGTTTTGTGCCACTCTAAATAATGTTACAAAAAACATCTTTGAGACTTGGCTTTTTCAATATCTTGGATTTGTTTCCTAATGATAGACTCTCAGAAGTGAAATTAATGGGTCAAGGTACATGAATGTTTTTAGACAACCCACTACAAAAATGAAACTAGAAAACACCAAAGCCCCATGAAATCTCTCCTTCATTTAATGAAACTTTCTCCTCTCCCATTTTTCCACCAGGGCAGAGCAGGACTCCTGGGAGGGAAAGAAGCCAAGAGAAGCAGTGTAGTATCCCAGTGACTTGCGAAATGGCAGAGTGGAATGTGGGCTCCCCTGTGAAGCCAGCTTGCATGCACTTGCCCCAAATTGCCACCCGGCCAAGAAGCTAATTAGTAAAAGCATCAGGTGGGTGAGAACAGGTTCATGGCCTGTAATGGCTTATATCATGTTTCATTTTTGCCCTTGGAAAGATCTGACAGTCAGCTTGAAGACATTCAGTTCTAGTGACCCAGCCTGCTACATTTTGAGAATTTGTTAGTTTTTAGATACCAATCTTCAATATACTGTAAGGGCATTTTTTCTGTATAGAACTAAGTATACATGACCAAGGAGCCTATGTGTATACCTCTATTTTCAGCCCCAGTTAAGGTGCCACATTTAAGGTCAGCTCTGTTTAATATTATATGACTAAGTGGCACCTGTCTTAGATGGTCAATGTGTTATAGACAGAGGTTTATTTGCAGACCCAACCATAAAAGTCATCCAGTTCTAAGCAGAGAAGGCAACAGGCCAGAGATGCCCTGCTTGGCAAGAGCCGGGACAACAGGCATTTCTTTCCTGGGCTGCTTAGTCAGAGCTCTCAGAAGAGGGTAGGTCCTCTTTCCACCTTCTCCTTGAAGGTTTTTCTCTAATCCTTCTCGATCTTCCCTCCCCTCCCACTGCTCAATATGGAAAATTAATTCTTTTCCCTTGGTATTGCCACTGGACTTTGAACACATCTCTATCGCAGCGCGACCACACCATATTTTCCAAATTTATTGAGCATTTACTGTAGCCAGGCAATGGATAGGTCCTAGAGTGGATAAAAAAAGAAATAAACCAGAGTCCAGTCGAGCAGAGGGGACACAATACAATGGGAAACACAGAGGACCCTGCAAAAACGTCTGGGCCACCTGAGCAAAGCTTCTCAGAGGAAAAGATCAATGAGCTAAAGATGAGACATCTGATAACCAGTTTGATACTGGGGAAGTTGGAAAAGGAGGAGCCAAAGATAGGCTGAGATATATCTTTGGGAGTCATTAGCATATGGATAACAGGTAAGGTCAAAGAATGGGCTGGAACGTGTAGGGCAGAAGCGGAGCAGAACCAAGGATGAAATTAAGGATGGACCCTTGAACCGATCATTCAAGTGTCAGGTACTTTGCACATGTGGTAGTGAGACAGAAATTTCTTTATTTACCACATGGTAAATACCCCACCCCATACCCATACCTTCAATCTAGATGTTGGAGTACATGCTTCAGGTACAGAAGTCCCCAGTTGCAATGCAGAGAAAGAAAAAGAGAAACAGAGGGAGAGAGAGAGAAAGTTAATTTTGTCTTTTAAGCTTCTAAGTAGCAAGGCAGAAATTGGAAGTTGCTAGAATGCAAGATATTAGAGGTTATGGACTGGGTGCATGATCTTCCTCCGTATCCTTCCCAACACCAAAAACGTGAACTAGCACATAAAATATGCAGAAGAGTTGCATACTGCATGTTGAGTAAATCACAACTTCCCAAAGACTTTGCTAGAGGCAACAGAAAGATGACAAGGAGTGAAAGAGAGAAAACCAAGAACAATAATTCTGTTACCTTTAGTATCTTAGCCTTTCTTCCAAGGAGAGAAAGCCTCTTTCCCTTCTGCTATTTGTCCTTCTCAGCAGCTCTGTGAGGAAATAAAGGCAGATGTGATTAATTCCATTTTACAACTGGAGAATCTTAAATCCAGAACAGACAGCTCATGATAACTAAGTTGACCAAGGTTTCACTGTGGCTTACTGGTGGGGCCAGGATCAGAACCCAGGTCTTGTGACTTCCTGCCCTATACTGGGTTACTAGACACAGACCTCTATGGAATGGACTCTCCAGGGTTTGTTTTTTTAAATGTTTATTTATTTATTTTGACAGCGGGGAGGGGCAGAGAGAGAGAAAGAGAGAGAGAATCCCAAGCAACCTCTGTGCTGTCAGCGCAGAGCCCGATGCAGGGTTCAAACTCATGAACCATGACATCAAGACCTGAGGAGCAATCGAGTCGCTCACTCAACTAATGGAGCCACCCAGGTGCCCCAACTCTCCAGTTTTTAAGAGGACGGTTCAGAAGAGAAATACGTTAGGAAAGTGAAATTCTCTCAGAACTCTTAACAGTATCTTGAGCAAGCCAGTGCACTGCACCTATAAGAAAATATCTAAGACGTTTCCCCATATTAACACTGGAGCGGTTAAATGGAATTTGCAGGGGTTCTGCCCTAACATCATTGGGAGTTCCCTGCTCTGCTGTACCCCTTTTAAGGGAGCCCCATCTGCCTTCAGTCTGGTTTTTGTGTCTGACTGGGGCTCAGGTGCTGACTGCAGGTGTGGCATCCAGCAGGTGCATGGACAGGAGCCAGTTTCATATCTTCATACCAAAGGGCCTGAGTCACTCCCCAAAGGCAGCCCCTCCTCCTCACGCTGATTGCAGGGCCCGAGAACCTGTCTTGACTGAATGGCCACTGCAAAAGTAAATCTAGACTCTGCCTTCCCAGGAAGGCCTAGGGTAAAATCAGTTAAAGTGCAAATCATAGAACCCAGCCAACTTTCCTACTCTCAGAAACTAGTGTAGGCACATGCTGTGGGCATAGTGTAACAGCATCAGGGAGTATACATACAGCACGTCTGTCCCCTACTAGTTACGGGGAACAGGGAGGACCACAGCAGACCCATGTTACATATTTAGCTACAGAGTTCTTATGCTACTGCAAATGGCCCTGAAACCTCATGAATGAGTATTCAGTCCGCTAAAAAAGAGTACAGGAGAAAGAACCCGCCAGGAACCCTGCCCTCCGGAGCCCATCGTGACCACGCTCCTTCAGGCTGCCAGGAGACAACCGCTTAGCCTAGTCACACAAAGTACCAGATCAGAATAGTCACTGCATTGCCCTCAAGGAAGCCTAACTGAGAGCCTGAGGCAGACAGAATGCTCTCGGGGGTAGAGGGAGTCATCCAAACTTTCTTAGCTCCAAAAATTGCATTAAAAAATCGGGGCACCTGGGTGGCTCAGGTGGTTAAGCGTCCGACTTCAGCTCAGGTTATGATCTCACAGTCTGTGGGTTCGAGCCGCACGTCGGGCTCTGTGCTGACAGCTCAAAGCCTGGAGCCTGCTTCAGATTCTGTGTCTCCCTCTCTCTCTGACCCTCCCCCGCTCACTCTCACTCTCTGTCTCTCAAAATAAAACAAAGACATAAAAAAATTTTTTAATAAATTAAAAAAATCAATTTGCCTCCCCCTTCCCCCCCCCACACAGCAAAGAGAAATGAATTGCAGACAAAACCCACAAATGTTACCTTAATAAAATGGCTTATTGTCATTCACCATATTTCTCCAATTCATATGGGAAACTCAGATTAATAAGCTTTGGTTTATAGCCCGTGATCCAAAATGTAAAACTGGTTACTAAACTAAAATGTGATCACTGTATATAAACAGGGTGAGACAAAAATCTGAACTGAAAACCTAAATGTAATAAAGTGGAAATTAGATTTCTTCAAAACAGGCTATCTAAATAATTTTCCCCATCTGTGATTTTTATCTTAGTTTGCTGTCACATGGAAAGAAGTGCCATTAATTCAATGTGAATCCTGCCCCTTGAAAACAACCAAAATGAGTAAGTGATGTACTAATTAGCTTCCTAATGGGGAAGGTTTTAATTGAACTATTCTATAACAACCTTCATCAAAGTTTCCAGGGCAACTTTGTAAAAGGATGTCAAACCTGGCCCATATTTTTATCTCCTTAAAAATAATTCTCGATGCACAGAAACACAGAAAGCTTATTTCTCTTCAATGCTGTTAACACTCAGGCCACTACATTTTCTGATGTCAGCAATCCCCTTCCCACAAATATTCCAAGTATGCACCACCGTCATTCTCCTTTCAATTATGTGGTTTCTCTGCTCCTTTACTGATTGAGTCCAGGCCTCTCGGATAATGAGAAGCATGTGCAGGGAAAATATGCTTTTAAAAAACACATACATCAGTTCCATCTACATTACGAAGGGGGGATCATTTGTCCATATCAAAAGGATCAGAATGTGAGGTTTGCCATGGAATACATAAAGGAAAAATACATCAGCACCAGTGCCTAAAGTTGGGGGGCAGTTATGGTGATCTGAAGCAACACCAATAAGAATAAGGGAGACCCCTCCAAATCCACCCTTTCTAGCTTGGCCACATTTATATTTAATGTTATCTTAATGTTGCTTTGGGGGGTATTTGAGTTCTGACATACACATGGAAATGAGCCACGAATTGTACAGCAAGCATAAATATTCCATCATTAATAAAAACCAGCTGTGTATAAAACACTACAATGGCTGGGTTTCAGTTACTGGCTATCATCAGTATGTGTCACAAGCAAATATTACTCAAAACTTTCTCCCTTAAAACACACATACATAGACACACACACAGACACACGCTGAAATTTGTTTTACTCTTTTAATCTTTTGGAAGAGCTTTGAAGAACTCACTGATCTCTATGGCACATTTCAACTGATGTCTCTTTTTGAAGGTATTTTTCATCACCTTGCAAGATGCTAGAGTCCTCTTACTCGAACTTCAATTCACCCCATGGAAGGAAAATGTTTTACTTTTTAAAAAAAAATAAGCCATGAAGGTCCATAATATAAATGTTGGGATGATCAATTATAGTCAGTAAGGCACTGGGGCACCAAAGGGCACTGTAAGTTATAAGAGCAAAGCTCATTAAAAGTGAACACCTGCTCAGGACCTTATAATAAGCCTGCTCTGCCATCATGCAAACACCTTTCATCCAATGACCTCAAAGCATGTGTCCAATATGAAGCATGCCTAAACACCTCTGTGAGGTATTAATATCCCTGCTTCCCAGAAGGGTAACTGAAGCTCAGAGCAGCTAATTCATTTACCCTTGGTCACATGACAAGTCAGAGATGGTTGGGCACAGAAACCTGCATCCTGGCTTCAAGTCACAGAGTCTAATGTTATTTCATGGAGTTGGGGCAATAATGAAAGTGACTTTACAAATGTCGAGGACAGCCTATAGAGTTGAAAAAAAGTAGATTTTCAAAAATTATCTTATGAGATATTAGCAAATATATCCATCTGCATTTTCCCCATGAATATATAGCATTTAAAAAGTACTTAATTTGGAACTTTCTAAGTACTAAAAACCCATATTTCACTTTCCTATTCTGGTTAAAGGTATTTTATCTAATTTCTGATGAGCCACCAGTTTCCAGGAATGAATTCATCCAAAATGGAGATCATATGTATATTATGTCTTCTCTATGAAAAGAAAGTTAAAGGACTACGTAACTGAGCTTTCTCTATACAGTGAAGACCTCAAGTGAAGAACCCATTATGTACGGGTCATCCTGCCACACCTACATGGCTTTAATTGTTTTGAATCCTTAGTTTCCTTACTATTTTTCTAGTCTAATTTAAACATATTATTTTCAAAGCTATGAAACAAAACATTTGTGCCTTTCTGCTTTTCCTTTCTTATTGGGGAAATTTTATAGTCTATCCAAATTTGTACTCTCTTGATGGTATATCATGATACAGTGATTTAAGAACTCATTACTAATGATTTAGACAAAGTAAACAGTGAACCTTAGTTTTCTTTTCTCTTAAGAAAGTGGGGAGGGGTAACAGGAGGTCAACGGAGTAGAGTTAACAGCCTTGGTAGATACACAAACACCCCTAATTCACAGAAAGGTTTCGGGATTACTTATTAAATCTGTTAGTCTCTCCTGGCATTTCGAGGAACAAACATACATGATTCTTCGTGTGTACTCAGTCAGGTTCTGAATTCATTCTTCCACACAGGTTTACAAAACTAAGTCTTAGGTGGGCTTTTATTTAAAAGAAACTTTGTAAATTTCTATTACCCCCCCCAACACCTATGTAAAATTCATGTTAAGAACAGAAACAAGGGCTTGAAAGGAACTAGGAAAAATCAAAGCCGGTGATCTGTTAGGATGATAGGATTCTTGATGAATTTTTGGGCAGGATCTTAGCTTTTTAATTTGATATGTTGTTAAAATACAAAACACAATGCATTTATATTGATATATGCTTAGAGGCTTTTTTTTTTTTTTACACATCCAAACGACTACATGATTGAATTTCTAACAACTGCTCTCCACCTCATTCTGGTACGAATCATTCACACTCACATCCCAAGTAGTGGTCTAGAAACGGAACCATAAACTTTTCAGAACCAGCTCTCAAAATCACCCCGTCCAGCTCCTCACAATGTACAGAGGAGGAATTGCCAAGGGTAGTAAACTGAGTTAGAGATGGGCCTGGAGCCCACATCCCATGCACCAAGAGGCTCACTAGGAAAGCTTATTGTAGATTATTCGATGAAAAATGGCATCAGTTGCTGTCATTTACCAGAAGCAATTTTTTGGACCCTTAGGTTATTCAAATACAATAACCAGAATTAAATTTCTTTACGAACATGGGGTAGAGAGTCCTATCCTTAGACTTAGCAATATCTGTGAAGTCTGATTTATTTCCAGAAGGTCACTACCTCTCATCTACAAGTGGTTGTAGGCTGGAGCTAAACATGGCCAGCATTATTATAAGCCAGAATGATTTAGAAAATTAACTCCATCCCATATAACAAAAAGATTTCAGAGGCCAAATAATCGCCTCACTTAATTCAAGCTATAATCGTTACAACAAAATTCTAATGTCTTCCTTTATGAAATACAGACGTTTCTGAGAAGGCCCCCATTATAGTGAAGTTTTATATATCAAGTCATAACTCAAAGGCACTAACTAGGAAAGCTACTTCTTTCAAAGAAACCTGTAGTGGGTTCTTTTATAAAGCAAATGACCTCTTATTTTCCTTTTTTTTTTTTTAGTTCAGATTTTGTGTGTTGTGTGTGGAAGGGCAAACTTCCCTCCCTTCTCTGAGTTAAAAGGGGTCAGAAGCCCACCATGGAAAAGTGCAGTGCAGTATGGGCAGCCTGTTTAATGCCCCCTTAGTTCCTAGGACCAAATTCTAACCTTTGACTTGGGGGTGGAACCCTAGATTTTGGACCAAAGTCCACAAAAGGCAGCAAGGAACGAAGAAGTAAGCAAGACCAAAGACAACACGTCATAGAAAACCACCAACAAAAATTCCTGGGGACAGGAAATCAATGGAGCACAATTCTGAACAAATTGGTTTAGTCCCAAGCTAATTAACTTGTCAAGCAGATCTCTAAACCCACTGAATCCATGGGGGAAAGAGGTGATGTAATAGGAGATTTGGGAACATTTACCCATTTACCATCCTAAAAGGCTCCGCCACGACCACACACACCTCTCTCCACCCTTTTCAGTGGGTTTTAGCTGCACTTAATGGGTGCAAAGGACAGTTTCTTCCAGACAGTCCCTAAGAATAGACTGTTCTCATGCATTCCAAATGCTCAGTCTCCATGGAAGAGGCTACCTGGTCACAAGCATTTCCCAAGAGCGAATATATCCTCTACTTCTCCTTGCTGATAACATCCCCCCACTCCAACAAAACAAAACAACTTATAACCATCCTAAGAACTTTGGGGGACTTTTTGGAGGGAAAGGAAAAGAAACCTTAAGAGGGGAGTAGGAGAGTGTGAGAAACTCCTCTTGTTTCCAAATGGAAAAGGCCTTAAAAAGCTGGATCAAAGGAAAAAGGGGGGGGTGGGGGAGACAGGCTGCTTAATTACAAAGACACCCTTTTAAAGAAGGCACAGGCCCTGGGAGAGTGCTCCTAGGAGAGGCATAGAAGCAGATGTAACCTCTTAGAATTCTGGCACTCAATGGGACCCCAAGGTCATAGCATCCATCCCTCTGTGTTCTGAATAGACTCCTCTTAAGGCATTCTAGAAAGCGTCTGATTTGCTCTTTACAAAACTTCAGAAAAAGCAAGTCCACAAAATGCCATGGCTATGCATTAGTCTAATAATCCCTCCTTCACCAACCAGAAATGAGCTTTCAGTTTCCAAATCCAAAATGGTATCAAATATGAATTTTTAAATTTCCTTCTGAAACCTTTTAAATTGGTAAACAGATCCCCAACTTTCACATAAAACTAACTACATACAAGCATGGTCAGAGGTTTACTTCATATCTAGCCATGAAGTTAGAAAAAGCACTTTTAATTTTATGGAGCCGCAGACTTTTCCAAAGAAAGAAGTATCTTAAAATGAAGTATGATGTAGTGCCAGAAAGTGTCTGTAAATGACACCGGATAAACCCATACAGAATAACTGGAACCTGAGTTATCATCTGTAAATAGATGCAACTACTCTACAACCACCTGGCTATTAAAATGTCCCAGGCCAGTTATAAAATGCAGTTTGGTCAGGCCAACTTTTCCCTCCCAGCTGATCTGAAAGATGATAGCCTTTAAAATTGTCGCCCTGTAACGTTCCTTCTCTCCCTTCCTGCCTTCCTTTTGCCCATTAAAATCAACCAACACAAGTATTTTAAAATGTAAGTAAATAATTTGTTCTTGAATAAGCAATGGATTGGTGACATCTTGGTTAACATCTTGGTGGTCTTTGAATGCCACCATTCTTAAAAGTTTGCCATGCTTGTCCAATTGGTGATAGGTGGGAGACGGGTGAAAATTTATCCTGCATCCAAAATGGTATTTCAAAGTATTCGTAGCTATTAAATGAGAGTGTTGAAAGGTCTAACTGAGAAGGCTTCACAAAGGCTGGCCTGGGAAAGGATGTTTCACAAAACCTTTTTCAAGGAGACTTAAATAACCTTAGCCCTCCATTATTGAAGATTATGGTGACTAATTATCTTCCTCTCTGAATGGGAGAAGAGGGTTATATTCAAAAAAGTTTTAAATGCCTCCCAACTTCCACTCTTAATGCGGTGGTTCGGAGCAGCAGGAGGACATAGGAGAACTAAATTAGACACTCCAAGGTGTTCTACAATTCTTTCTAAAATACATGTGAGAGATTGAAAATGCTGTTTCTCACAAAGGGTTCCTTTACTCTCATTTAATTGTATTTCGTCCTTTGCTGCAAATTATCATTGTACTATCATTAGTGGCGATTTACCAGACTACAAAGACTGTCACTTTCCCTCTCACTTTTCCTTTTCTTTGTTTTCACATATCAATAAATCCTTCTTGCTGTTGAAGTGCCAATGTACAGTGACCAAGGCTTGGGACCCTCAAGGCACCTGCATGATCCTGAAGAACGTATTACTAACATCTATAAAGCAGATAACGCGCAATCCCCTCCTCACCACCAAACACATACACACACACACACACACACACGTATATCAAAAGGAGTATAGCATTGTAGATTACTCCCAGACTTTAAGACTTCAAGAATTCACAGCCCCCGGGGGAGGGGAGTGTGAGCCCCCACCCCAACTCTAAACATTTAGGAGGAACGCATCTGCATCTAGCAATCTGAGATAAACGCCTGTAGACATTCCTTCTGAGGTAAATGTTGACCTGAAGTTCCTTCCCTTTTTTTGTGCTTAATTACCTAGATATCTACAAGCACCCCAGGAGCAAAGGAAATAAAAGTACCATCGAGGAGCAAAGGAAATAAAAGTACCATCGAGTAGTGGTACCCACTAGCATCTCAGTAGGACGGGAAAGGAGCGCACACTCTTTAACCGATCTGAGTTGCTGCTCATCCTGGAAAACTCAAGGCCAGCTGCAAAGAAAGTAGAACACCCGGGCATCCCCACACGCATCTAGATCGACTCACTCACGCCGAGGGCACGATCAAGTTCAAGCCACCATGGATTCCTGCCCCAGTTCCCCGCGAAAAGTAACCATGCGTCTCCTACCCCTTAAGGCACCGAAGACAAGGTGACGACTCTCTGCTCGCTCAAGTGGCTTCGGTCCCGGGCCGGAGGCCAGGGATGGTCAGGGGGAAGCCCCAACTCCCGCCTGCTCCACTCCTCGCTGCTCTGTCCGGGCTCTCCTTGGTGGCAGTGGACAGGCAGGATACCGGGCCGGAGGGTGGAGCAGCGGATGGTCGGAGGCAAGACAGACTGGAGGTGGGGGTGGAGGGGCGGTGAGAACTAAGAGAAGATGAGGCGAAAGAGAGCGGAGATGGAAGAATAAATCAGGGGGTCTACCAGCTTGGGCAGCCAGAAAGCTCCTCGGAAGGAAGGGGCGTGACTGCGATGAAGGCAGCTCCTGGGCAAAGGATGAGAGGTAGGGGAGGGGGACGAATGGGTGGCTTTTCTTCTTGCGGTGAGCGGCTAGGACCGCCCAGGAGCGGGGGGTGGACTAGAGAGAGGGGCGGAGTAGTGGGCGGGGAAAGAAGGGAGGGAGACGGCGGGGGGGGGGGAGGGAACGGAGGGGCGGAAGAGAGGCGGGGCTAGTGGGCGGGGAAGTTTCAAACAATTGAACGGCGGGGTCCTGCCACTCCTGCGAAAGCGGGGGGATCCTAGCTCTAGTCCTACGCGCTTACTGTAGTTCTGCGGCTACTCAAGAAATGGCTGGGAGGAAGGAAAGGGTTCTGCAAAGACTACAATAATAATGTACAACACCAACGGAGCGGAGTCGCGTGGGAGAGCCAGTGCAGCTACCCGCCCCACAGCAGGAGGAAGAAGCACAAATAATAGAAATGCTGAAAAGCAGCTTCTCGCAGTCGACTCGAAATAACGTAGGAAGGCGCAGCGCTCCTTCGTTTCCCTTCCCCTCTTGCTTCCTATTATCAGCAGGCCCCCACCCAAGTCGCAGCTCTGTGCGACATCCTTCTTTCTTCCTCCACTCCCCCGAGCCTCCCCCATCCTACCCCACCCCCGCCCCCCTTCCCTTTGGCGGGCTGCGCTGGCGGCCGGGATGGCGTGGGCGGAGCTCCGCAGAGTCTCCGCCTCTTGGGCGGGCTGGGAGGGCCGGCCTGGGTGGAGCAGGCCGCAAAGAGTAAGTCCCACCCACCATTCTATTGCGGCTACCGGTTGGCGAATCCCGGCCTAGGATTCACTCGGGATTGGTCACTTGCGTCGTCCATCTGATCTTTTTGTCCCACCCGCCCTTAAAATTAATAAAACTAAACAAGAGACCATTGTCTAGCTCTCCGTTCTCCCCCAGCTATTGCTGAGAAAAGAAAGAGACACTTGGTTTCTCAGTCTCTTTAGAGAGTGGGACAGTGTGTCGGGTGGCTCCCGTACACCTTTGTGGCACTGTCCGTCCCTCTGGGAATAGGTAGCTTTTCTTCCCCCTTAATTCATTAAGCCAGGAGGGGGAAAAAGTACCTGAAGTGTCAATGTGACACTTTTCCGGGCTGCGAAAAAATGATGGTGCCTGAGAACACAGAGGGTTGAAAACAGCATCCGGGGGACACTGAAAATCTACCGTTTTACGTCTGGGAAACAAAAGCACAAAGAAACAGCAGTGTACGGGTAGCAGAAATACATGGAATTTGGAACTAAAGGAAGAACTCCTTTTGGACTGTTGCACTCACCAGGTAGTTGTGCAACTATTAAATCGCTTAACTTCACTGAACCTTAATCTTTCTATCTGTGAAGAACGGCTGTAAGACATACCCTATTAACTTAGTGACACTGGCATATGAAAATAAAAATGAGTGATGTGTATAAACTCTGTAAACCACAGATCACTCCACACATGTTAGGCTTCCTACATTTGTGTATGTCACAGGAGGGAGAGTCTCACCTGTGTCCCACAAACAACTATTCTGTTCATCTGTTTTAAGCATCTGCTTTATTTTTGAAAGTCAACTTTTTTCCTACAGTTTTTAGGGTGGATATGAAGTTAGATCCCTGAAGTTAGAATAATAAATTAACCCCTTTTCTAACAAAGGTGGGCGAGATTTCTCTTTTGAACAATTCTGCAGTGGCACCGCAACCTATATCTATTGTGGCGCTCGGACTGCAAGAGGAAATGACGCTGTGTATCTCCGAAGTGAAGTTGAGAAAACAAACACAAGGGAACACTCTCCATGGTAGTCACCATTCTCCACAGATCCAAATTTCCTAGAAAACATTGCAAGGAGGAAACGAGTCTATGGCGCCTGGGTGGCTCATTCAGTTAAGCGTCTGCCTCTTGATTTTGGCTCAGGTCATGATCTCACTGGGTTTCATGAGTTCCAGCTCAGAGTGGGACTCAGCCCACTGATCACGTGGGGCCTGCTTGGGATTCTCTCTCTCTCCCTCTTCTTTCTGTCCCTCCCCAGCACCCACATGCTTTCTCTGTCTCTGTCAAAATAAGTAAACAAATAACACTTTAAGAAAAAAAAAAGGAGGAAACAAGTCTAACTGTAAAGGCCTTGACAATCCAAGGGTATTATCATGAACTCATGCCACTGAAAATGGGAAATCCAATTCAAGCCTGCCGAAAGGGAGCCCTCTGAAAGACCGTAGATGAAGGCCTACAAGAGGAAATGTGCTCAAAGGAGACACTAGCTCACTGTGAACGAGGTCCCAGAATATAATGGGGTCCAGGAAAAGAAATAGGCTGGTGGCGTGTTGTGAGGTAACCTGTACGTTCAGAATGCTTTGCTTGGGCTGCTCAGAGCTTCGGAAGCAGGAACATGGGCAAGAAAAGATTCTTGGTGTAATCCAGGTTATGTGTGAGGTGAAGTTATTTCAGTGATTTTTAAAATTTTTTAATGTTTATTTATTTTTGAGAGGGCGGGGAGGGGCAGACAGACAGGGAGACACAGAATCCGAAGCAGGCTCCATGTTCTGAACTGTCAGTCTAGAGCGGGACACAAGGCTCAAACCCACAAACCACGAGATCATGACCTGAGCCAGGTGCCCTGTGTGATTTTTAATGGGGAAAGTGAGATGATTTTGAGTGTTAAAGACATGGAGGCATCTGGTTTGTGAAGGAAGGGAAGACTATTCCAGCCCTGTTATTTGGAGGGGTGGCCAACAGAGCTGGACAGGGTGGGTATATACTACAGGCTACCAGTGATCACAATAGCAACAGGAGGATACTTGTTAAAATGAACACTGCTGATAAAATGGAAAATGTAGTAGATGCACATGATAAAATCACAACAGTACTGAATGGAGTAGAGTTCCACTCTACCACTCTGTTCTCATAGTCCCTTTCTCTCATTCTCTCTATGCCTGTGTAGAATATTAAAATATATATATATATTTTTAATAATGTTTTTTAATCTTTTTAACATTTATCTATTTTTGAGAGAGAGAGAGACAGAGTGTGAACTCGGGAGGGGCAGAGAGAGGGGGAGACACAGAAACTGAAGCAGGCTCCAGGCTCTGAGCTGTCAGCACAGAGCTCGATGCGGGGCTTGAACCCACAAAGTGTGAGATCAAGACCTGAGCCGAAGTCGGACGCTCACCCAACTGACTCACCCAGGCACCCCTCAAAATATATTTTTTACACACACACATATATATTTTAAATATATATATATTATATATATATATATATGTGTGTATATATATATGTATATATATACACACACACATGGGATCATCAATCACAGTGCACCATGCATTTCTTTACTCAACAATGTCTCTTAAATATCTTTCCATCACAGGATAACTTCCTTCACCTTCGTACTTTTCGTTCTTTTTCATGATAGCTCAGTGTCCCATTGCACAAATGTGCCCAAATTCTTTTATGCATGCCCCTATTGAGAGGGCATTTAGGCTATTTCCTATCTTTCTGCCATTACAGAAAATGCTGAGAAGCAAATCCTAGTAGCAAAGTCATGGTGGCTGTTTGTAGAATGTCTGTCCCCAGCTTTGAAGTTGTCCTCAAACGCCTGTGTTCCCTACAGCTACTGGGGCCTTCGTGAAATGGAAACTCCTAAAACACTGAAATCCTTTAATACCCCCTCCTCAAATCCTGCCTCGGGCATTATTGTTGTCCAAATTTGAATTCTGATGAAGTAGAGTGAGGGAGCCCTGAATTTAATGGTGGATCAGGCCATGTGTGAGTCACTTCTTAGGCCTGTGGCAAACAACAGGTTCTTGGGTACCTGGGCTTGGCCCAGGCCTTCAAGCGTCTTAGGTGTTCCTTCTCTCCCGCCACGCAAGACTTCCTTTTGTTTTCACCCTGAAAACCCTTCAGTTTGTTTAAACAGGGTTTGAATTTAAACTTATGCTTTGCCAGCTCCACTTAAAAGGGAGGGGGAGGGGGAGGCCAACATCAACAAACATTGATCAAGCCCCTATTATGGACCGGACTGAAAAAACAAAGAGGGATGAGGTTTGGCTCCTGCCTTCAAGGGTATATACAGAAAAAGACAAGTAACAAGCATATGCTAAGTGCTAAATGAATGGGATTGACAGTAAAAGCTGTAGAAGTTGAGAGCAGGGAGCGAAAACTTGTTCCAGAGAGTGAGTTTATACAGCAAAGTATGCCACACGCATTTAACTAATCCCCAGAGCATCCCCGTGTCTTCATATCCTGACTATAAAATATGGAGAGGCCTCTTGGGGGGGGAGGGTACCAGGAGCATTAACCATTAACCGAAAAACACCTGTGTAAAGACACTGGGTTGCCTAAGTACACTAAGACCCTCCATATATTAATAGTGGGTATAATGATCATATTAAGCTTATGAATAAAGAGCCTCTACACCAAACCACCCTGTCCTGTTTGGCCCTTTTTTCTCCAATAAAATGCAACTCCTCCTTTAACATGCAATAAAAATCAGTGCCTATGCTCTTAAAAAAAAGGCAATTTAAACAATCAGTGTCTCCTTTAAAAACATTACACTAAGTGAAAGAAGCTCAACACAAAAGGACAAATGTATGATTCTACTTAGGTCAGGTGTCTAGAATAAGCAAATTCAGAGAGACAGAAAATAGCACAGTGGTTATCAGAACCCGAGGGGAGGGAGGAATGGGGAGTTACTGTTTAATGACCACAGTTTCAGTTTGGGATGATGAAAAAGTTCTGGAAATAGATTGTGGTGATGGTTGTACAACATTTGGAATGTATTTAATGCCACTGAGTTGCATGCTTAAAAATGGCTAAAATGGTAAATTGTATTTTATGTGTATTTTTACCACAATTAAAAAATGTTTAGGGGCGCCTGGGCAGCTCAGTTGGTTAAGGTCCAACTTCAACTCAGGTCATGATCTCACAGTCTGTGGGTTCAGGCCCCGTGCTGGGCTCTGTGCTGACAGCTCAGAGCGTGGAGCCTGCTTGGGATTCCATGTCTCCATCTCTCTCTGCCCCTCCCCCACCTCTCTTTCTCAAAAATAGATAAACATTATACAAATTCTTAAAAAAAAAAATTAAGGTAACAACCTTCAGGCTCCATGTCAGGTGACAAGACCAGTGGTGGAGGCTGCCTTCTTGGCAGCAAAGGGGGTGGCTTGGTCAATACCATCGGAAATGCAGGCCCGATGTGTCCATGATTCCTGATTTTTCAAAAGAAACCAGAAGTGACATGTTTTAATGTAAAATTTCTTGGTTTTTAATTTTGGCAATTAAGAAAGTTTTCAATTTTAAAAAACATTGTATGCAATGTTTTCCCCTGTGTACAGGAAAAGTAGGAAGGAGAATGTAGCTTGTAATCTATTGCTCAGCCCCTGGCTAGGTTCTTCTAGAGGGAAAGACCACGAAACCATAGTGCTTTGTATTGAGTGGCATTCTCCTCCACCCTCCAAGTCAACTGGGAGTGCAAAAGGAGCACATCTTCCTCTAATTGCCTGGTGAAAAGCTAAATCATTGAAATGCATCTCGAAACAAATGCACATGGACCAGGGAAAAGAAATCTTAAGAATTTATGGCTCCACATAACTCACCTCTCCGCCAAAGCACCCTACAAAATATATCAGCCAAACCCTGAAAAGCAACCTTCCTTCTTCAGGACCTCTCCTAAACTCTCCTATTAATTCACAAGGATACCAGCCCTGAACATGCAGAAGCCAGCTGATCAGAAAATAGCAGCTTTATCTGAACGGGAAAGGAACAAAGGGACACGTATGCAATATAGACATTGAGTTGAACGCTCTTCCTTTTGGATGCCTCCACCCCCTTCCCACCCTTTGCAAGCATACAAACACACACGCACTCGCGCGCACACACATACACACACACACACATGCACACAAACGGTCCAGACACAGGAAGTTTGAAGCCTGATCCATGTGTGGAAAACAGCAATGTGGGAATTCAGGAAACAACACCAGAACTGTGCTCCAAGGCCAAGACCTGCTCCAGCATCTGGGAGCCAAGTTACTCCTGGGGTACTTGTGGGCCCCAACATTTTGGAAGTAAATCGGCTGTAGAAAAATAAAGCTGCCTGCAAGACTATTCCCCAAACACCTCCTAGGGTCCTGTTTGAGTAACCCGGGTTCGCCTCTTTATGATTTATGCAGGGCTTCACTTCAGCTTAACTAAATACCATATCTCCTTCAGCAGCTTGAGTTTCTGGAAAGGCCCAGACTGTCCACACTTCTCAGTAGGGTTTGTTTGCAAAGTCCTAGGTTAGCTGGAGCAAGAGGGAGGTGGGAGGACCTGGGAACACACATCGAAGTCTGCACTCCAAAAGGTAGGTGGGGGGGTGAGGGGGGATAAGAGAAAGAATATGACTGAGTCCGTGATAAAACACAAATCTCTGAAAGCAAGTCGGAGGGAAATCAAATTCCTGAGCCAGTTAGTTCTTTAAATGTACAAAGTTGGCAGGATTTAAAGGAAGTCCGCCTCTGACATTACCCTTTGCAAATAAACTCTTGATGGATTCAGCTCTCTCTCTGTTTCTGCAGTTGCCAGAGTGTCTGAGAGCTGTTATCCCAGTTGGAGGAGAAGAGGCCTGGGAGTGGAGTGGAGATTTATCTTCCCTGGCACATTGCCCCACTTCCGGAACTACAGGGAGAAGGTAGGTCAGTGCCATTCCGGTGTGATTTAAGGTAGGCCCACCCTGCCGTCCCCAATCAGCCTTCCTTTCCAGTCTGCCATGGTCCTGTGAGATTCACACAGGAAAGACCCTTGTTAAAGTGCCAATGTATAACCTGGGAAGGGCTAAACATTAAGCCATCTTTGGTGTGCTCTCATGGAAAGGGTATAGACTTTTGGAGTCACTAAAGCCTGGATTCCGGTCACAACGCTGGCACTTACCAATGAGGTAAACAGCTTAATCACCTGGGGCCATAGTTCCCGCATGTGTGAATGGGGGCTAATAATTTTTTCCACCGCGAGGAGTTGCTGTGAGGATTAAATGAAAGGACACATTTAGAGTTATCTATCTGGATGCCTGGCATTTGGCAGTCACTTAACACAGTTTATTTCCTTATGCCCCTCTATTCCATCTTAGGGAATTCTGGGGGCTGGAGCGGGGGAGTAGGACAACAGGTTTGCTCAGCCGCCTTCAGGGTTTGAGACCCTCATAATTGCTCTTCCCTACTAACCCTGCTCAGAAGTGCAGTGTCGTACTAAGTATATGAGCTTCAGGGGCGCCTGGGTGGCTTAGTCGGTTAAGCGTCCGACTTTCGCTTAGGTCATGATCTCGCGGTTCGTGGTTCGAGCCCCGCGTCGGGCTCTGGGCTGACTGCCAGCTCAGAGCCTGGAGCCTGTTTCAGTCTGTGACTCCCTCTCTCTCTGACCCTCCCCTGCTCACGCTGTCTCTCTCTCTCTCCTAGAAATAAATAAAACATTAAATTAAAAATAAAATAAACTAAAATATATTTAAAATAAAAACTAAAGGGGTGCCTGGGTGGCTCAGTCAGTTAAGCGCCCGACTTCGGCTCAGGCGATTTCACAGTTCGTGGGTTCGAGCCCCGCGCCGGGCTCTCTGCTGACAGAGCCTGGAGCCTGCTTTTGATTCTGTGACTCCCTCTCTCTCTGACCCTCCCCTGCTCACGCTGTCTCTCTCTCCCTCCTCACTAGCTTGTGACTTTGGGTACATTCGGAGCCTGTTTCCTCATTTGTAAACTAAAAATAGTAGCAGCGTCTATGTCAAAGGGTGGCGGAGAAGATAAAATGATAGCCATATACAAATATTAGCTGATACTGCTATTTTGAATAGTTTGGACAGTGAGCTGACTAGTTTCCTTTTACGCCAAGCAGTTTCTAATCTAAACTTGTGGATGGTTTCAGCAAGCGTGTTGAAAATCCTTAAGCAATGATAGCTATGTGTTCCTGGCTTTCTGGCCTTGGCTAAGGAATTTGGGGGTGATGCTGGAGCAGCTGTGGACATCTCAGTTCCAGGCTGTCGGGCCTCCTACCCCTAGATGTTCAGTGTTTTCACAGGATGTGAGCAAAAAGGGACTCCTAGATGGTGGTCCGAGAGATCCTGGGATAATAGAACATTCTCGCTGTGGAGTGTGGGCCTGGGGCACTTTAGCTCTTTGTGTTTTTTTAAGTTTATTTCTTTTATTTTCTGAGAGAGACAATGACAGAGAGACATAGAGATAAAGAGCACTGGGGAGGGGCAGAGAGAGAGGGAAAGGGAAAGAATCACAAGCAGGCTCCTTACCATCAGCCCAGAGCCTGATGCGGGCTCCATCCCAGGAACCATGAGATCATGACCTGAGCTCAGATGAAGAGTCAGATGCTTAGCTGACTTAACCAACTGAGCCACCCAGGCACCCTAGTCCTCCAGGTCTTTAAATCCTTCACTTTTTCCCTGCCTTAGAACCCTTGCACATATTATTCTTTCTGTCAAGAACACTACATATACCTCCCTTCTCTCCGCTCTCTTCCCACTCTTACCCTTGCTAATTGAATCTTATTTATCAGGGCTCAACTCAATTATCACTTCTTCAGGGAAATATTCCCTGAGCAGTAACCTCTACCTCAGTCTCCTGTTTGTCTTTAAACAGTAGTGGGAATTGTGTATTCTGTGTGATAAACTATGTCAGAAGTGGTTTAAATATCAAAATAGTATTTGGGGCCCTTGGATGGCTCAGTCGGTTAAGCATCTGCCTTTGGCTCAGGTCGTGATCTCACGGTTCGTGGGTTTGAGCCCCGCATCAGGTTCTGTGCTGACAGCTCGGAGCCTGGAGCCTGCTTCCGATTCTGTGTCTCCCTCTTTTTGCCCCTCCCCTGCTCAAACTCTGTTTCTCTCTCTCTCTCTCAAAAATAAATATTAAAAAATTAAAATATATATGTAAATAACATTTTTAAATTTTAATTGGTAAGTTATTTCATGTTGTCTCCCAACCTAGAAAATTATTGGTCCAGAAAGAAGCTGCAGGCTTATCCTGTAGCTTTGTGTACACCCTGGTTCTCTCTTGCCTCCCCCACTTTAGGGATACCCGTGGGCAGGTGTGAGTAATTTTTTAGAATTATTCCTGCATGAACTGGGGACATTGAAATAGATGATGTTTAGGGTTCCTTGCAACTCTCAACAGCTGACAGTTGTCAAGAGTGCTGGCAAGTTTTCTTTTTTTTTTAAAAGATTTTTTTTAAATATTTTTATTTTATTTCTAGGAGAGAGAGAGAGAGAGATAGCGTGAGCAGGGGAGGGTCAGAGAGAGAAGGAGTCACAGACTGAAACAGGCTCCAGGCTCTGAGCTGGCAGTCAGCACAGAGCCCGATGCGGGGCTCGAACCCACGGACTGCGAGATCATGACCTAAGCGAAAGTCGGATGCTTAACCGACTAAGCCACCCAGGCGCCCCAAGAGTGCTGGCAAGTTTTCTGAGTGCCACAGTGGGGAGCAGTATCAGAAGCATCACCCATGTACTCCTTCCTTCCAGTTCCTTGATCTTGGTGCCTAACGGGGAGTTTTGAAAAGTGGTGTGCAAATGTGGGTGTGAACTGTTCCAGCAGGAAGGGATATGTTTATCTGGTGCCTTGCAAATGAATGCTGCCAGATCAGAAGAAAGGCAGTGCAGGCATGAGTGCTAGAGAGTACATGAATTAGAAAGGCAACGGTGCCTTTGAAGTTAGATGCTAGAAGTGATGCTAGAAGATGGTTCCAGATGACTTTATGGATGGTGTCACTTCCTATACTCCCATCAGAACTGTGAACCTGGAATAGATTTACGAAAAGACAGCCCAGTATAGTGGAAGAAACAAAGAGATTGTCATTCAGATAGAACTGGGTTAAGATCACCACATTCAATTGGTTACGTGGCCTTGGATAAATCACTTCACCTCTCAAGTCTCAATTTTATAACTGGTTGAACAAATATGTATTGAGTATCCACTAGGTTTTCAACACTGTTCTAAGCAGTTGGGATGCTTTGATACACAAAACAGACAAAATCCCTGCCCTTATGAAGATTATATTTTGCAGGGATGTGAGAATGGTGGGTAGACCTTTAAATCTGTGAGGATTCATGGTATTGTCCATACAGTCCTAGAACATGGTGAGTGCTCAATAAAAGGTAGCCATGATATTATTATTATTGTTGTTATTTTTATTATTATTATCATCATTATTATATTTTTAATCAAGCAATCACCATCAATGAAACTAGGTAATTTCTATACAGGCTTAAATTTCTATACGAACGATTTATTAAAAAGAAGCAAAGAAGAAAACTCAGGTGAAGCCAGGTAACTTGTATACAAGAGACAATAGATGGCTTGAACAAAGTACTCAAGATTCTTACTATATGATAATAGCAGGTGGTTTGTATGCGTTTTTCCATTGTAAGTGGAAATATTTTTTCTACTATGGTTTCCTCAGTAGCAGTTCCAGCTGTGGCAAACTTTAGCCCATGGTAGCCCTAAGCAGTAAGATGAACCTCCATTTGGACAAAACTTCCTCTTTTATTATCTCTAGAAGATCAAAGAGCATAAATCTGGGATCATGACATTACCCTACAACCACTTGAGTCATGTTCCTACCCCTGTGACATCAACCAACCAAACTTTTTTTTTTTACATGTTTTATTTATTTCTAGGAGAGAGAGAGAGAGACAGCATGAGCAGGGGAGGGTCAGAGAGAGAGGGAATCACAGACTGAAACAGGCTCCAGGCTCTGAGCTGGCAGTCAGCACAGAGCCCGACGTGGGGCTCGAACCCACGAACCGCGAGATCATCACCTAAGCGAAAGTCAGACGCTTAACCGACTAAGCCACCCAGGCGCCCCTAACCAACCAAACTGTTAACGGAAGTTCCACGTTCTAACCTCTAGTCCCATAGCCTCCTTTCTAGAAGCATAGAGTGGGAAAAGGGAAAAGAAGGGAATACAGCTCGGAGGTTTTCATGGTTCATACTTTCAAGCTTGATTTAAAAAAATGCGTTTTTACCTTGTTACAGAACAATAGAACCATGACTTACGTTTCACAGTTTATGTAGTTCATTTCACAAGGTGTCCTGTTTCTGGTGCTATCACATTTCCAGAATTACTGCTCCCCTCCCACGTGGGAGTGGGGCAGGCATTGGGTCAGGGAGTTAGGGAAGCCTGGTGCACTGTGGACTTCCTCCCCCTTTCCCTAGGCTTCGATTCTCATCCTTGTTCCTCTCTCTATCAGATTACTTATCACATTGTTTTGCAGCTATTTATTCTCCAGATTTCCAGCTAAATTTAGGGTTCTTCTGAGGTCACGGACACTGTCTTTTTCACTGCTGTATCTGGCACGTAGTGGGTGCTCAGGAAATACTTGCTGTGTGAAGGAAACATGGAGTTCGTGACACAGATTTTTTGTATAAATGAGTCATTTGTCACCCTTTTTAATACTTCCATCCTACTTTGTGTTGAGATCCCAAATCAAAGCTATTTTTCTCAGCATCCGGGATCAACTGAGCAGGCAAATTTATTGCTCTGGTGTCTCCCGCTGCCCTGGTGAAAACCCGTCAAAGCTATCCCAACCCAATCTTTGTGGCTTTCCAAGGCTACGCTCAAATTTTTAAAAACTCATACCCGTGTTTCCTTGGAATGCGGACCTGGACTTCAGAAGTGTTTCCAGTTAGTTAATGGGGTGCCTGGGTGGCTCAGTCTGTTGCAGGTCTCACTTCGGCTCAGGTCATGATTTCACAGTTCATGAGTTCGAGCCCCACAACGGGCTCTGTGCTGACAGCTTAGAGCCTGGACCCTGCTTCAGATTCTGTGTCTTCCTCTCTTTCTGCCCCTCTCCAATTAAGCTCTCTTTCTCAAAAATAAGTAAATAAACATTAAAAAAGAGAAGTGTTCCCACTTAAAAGCCTTTTCAGTTCCCAGTGTTCAACAAGCCTTAAACGTCTTCACAACTCCATCATCCTCACCTTCTAATTGTTCATGTCTGCCCTACCCTCTCCAGCTCCCAAGTGAGTCACCTCTCCCACGGATGTACTTCTTTGCCAGTCATTCACCACTTGGTGTTTCCTCACTGAGAACACTGGCACTCGTTTGAGAGTAAGCATCGCATCTGGAATCTTGAGAGACTGGAGTGTGGCAGTGTTACCTGAAAGCTGTGTGCACTTGGGCAAATAGCCCAACCCTTCTGAGCCTGTTTCCCTATCGCACACAATTTGTGAAAATAATCTCTGTTGTTGTTCTAGGATCTCACTGGCTTGTGAGCCTCAGATCAAACAACAATTGTGAGAACTCCTGGGAGACTGAAATATATGGTTATTTTTAGGACACCTGTGGTAAGTGTGGTCACCACCCACACTAACCCTTCCACCTCCCAATTAGGCACTGAGCATTTATTTGGTCTTGAACACTCTAGCCCTGGGCTAGAGCTGGGTGGGGGAAGCATTGTTCTTCCTATCTTCCTGACAAGTTGATCTCAGCTTAAGACTTGTTGCCCTCAGGTCTTTTCAGTCAGCATCTGGGGAGGAGGGAGCCCCTCCCTTGGTTTCTCAAAAGCATATTTGTCAGGTGTGCTGAAGATTCTCTGTAGTTTCTACCTTCAGGCCTGCTTTGTGCTCCCTAGTGAAAAGTGGTTCCTGTGGGGGAAGGGGAAAGGGAACATTTCTAACCTCTTCTCTTGCACCAGAACTCCCAGTGTCCCCAGACACCAATTTTTTAGCCATGATTTCTTTACATCCATCAGGGTGTACCCCAGAAGGTATTTTAGACTGATCCCAGGCAGGTAGGTTAGATTTCGCAGATATTTCACTTATTCCCAAAGTGCAATCTCGGCTGCTTGGTAATTACAAAGCCCAGGACTTCCCCTGCCTTTGTGGTCAAAAATCACCCTCAGCATTTGCCTCTCCTTGACCCCAGCTTCCAGACTGCATTTGGGTCTGTTCTGAAAGCTCCTGGGGGAGTTCCCCAGCTTTAATTTGGCCAGATGCTCAGTGTCCTGCTCAAATCACACTCATTGAATTTTTTTTTCACTTTGAATAGCTTTTGCAAAGACCCTTAGACTCACTCAAAGCAGCTCCCCTCTAGCTAGTACTCCGTGGTGGGAGTAGCTGCTCTATTTGTGGGCTGAGGATCCCTGGTTAGTCTGTCAGTCTTGGGTTTTAGTCTTTCTCTCATTCAGAATCCTCTTCACCTTTACCCTAGATGGTTTCCACTGCCCATTCTGCAGAGTTAAATCTTACCACAATAAGACTTTTTCAAGTTGAAATCTAATTGAAATTTACACATATGCCCTCTTTTAGAGCAAAGGTGCTAACATTTCTTGTAAACGTTTTTAAAGGGTCGTTAAAAGAAACCAAGGATAATGTGCCACCAAGACTATAGGTTTGTAGCTTGTAAAGCCTAAAATATTTACTATCTGGCCCTTTATAGAAAACGTTTGCTGACTCCCAGAGTTTCTCTTGATATCCCAAAACAGCATGAAGCTGTGTGACCCTATCACCTTCTCTCCCAAGGTTACAGGAAATTTCTGACTTATTTATTGCCACATTTTACCATCTCATCTATCTCTTCCATTCAATTTCTAGCCTAGCTGTGAAGAGTTGAAAAGGTTTCTGTTCTGCCTAATGAACTCACATTTCATTTCTTTCCCAGGGAATAAACGAACTTCATTTGGTGAGACCAGCCCCTTGATCCTGCCCCTCCTGCCTCTAATTAATGTCCCCTTGGCTTTGGTGGACACTTTGGAAAGCGAGAGCTCCTTGCTCATTTTCACAGAGTTTTAGAAAAATGCTGAGGTAACTTGAAGACGGAGCAGATGGTAAATATGGGGAGATTTTTGTGGAGGACTGAACCATGGAGACACTTCAAATCCCCCTGCAAATGAAGACTAACTCTGTTTCACCCACAAGGTGATTTATTTCCGTAGTTCTTTAGAAGAAGGCAGGATCAGTTTACTAGGGCTCAGCTTACTCAGCTGAAGGTCTAATCTGCTCTGGTAAAATGTATTTTCTGCTGAATGTTGCCAAACTCAAACAAAGAACATCAGAAGCCAGTCCAAACACAAATACTTACCGTCAGACTATTACATACTTGCCATATGATTGGTGCCATGTGGGGTGCAAAGAAGTCTAAACTGGGATTCAGCCTACAGCACCTCCAGGGTAGCTGGAAAGACAAAATGTGAATGTAACTATGGAAGGGGTTCTCTGATACAATTTAGATGAGCGAATAGCCTCGATTTTAGAGTCTCTCTGTAATTGTCCCACAGCACCCATATATTTGCTACCTTGTCATTTTATTCCGAATATATGGTTGCTGTCACCATGCTCAGTGTATAAGGAAGAGAAGGGAGAGAGCTGAATGTACTTTGGCAAAGGAGGTACACAGTGTACGTTCAAGGAAGATTCGTGGTAGGTAGAGAAGTTCATGAAATAATAGCATTAGCAAGGGTTTGCCGTGTGAAAACATCTGGTTTGTTTTCAGCACAAGTGAGTAGACAGTTTGTGTAGAGGCTAGGAAACGTTTAGTTCAGCTCTGAAAGGTAGGACCAGAGTTTTGAGGAACCTGAATGCCAACTAGAACAATTGGAAATTGTTCTTTTGGAGGTTTGGGATATTGACGAAGGTGGTGTTTTATGAAGAATAACCTGGTGGTGTAGAGAATGATTTAGAGGGTGTGTACCCACTGTAGGTCAGGAAGACTTTGCAAGGCATTAAGAACAAAGAAAGCCAAAGCCACGAGTGTACAACCTCTTACTCTTTCGACTGACAGGAACCACGTTGGCTTTCTAGGGTCTCTTACCTCTCTCTGAAGAATACCTTAACCACTGCATACATCACACTTCACAACTAAAGTCCACACACCTATCCTGGCTCAAGTGCAGCCAGATTGAACCGGGAGAGATAAGACCAGCTAGTGGCCAAGATCATGAAAGTGTTTCAAGGCTACCTCGAAGTTTCTACCCCTTTAAAAATGTCTCTTCCACCTACTGTTGAAGATTTAGAAGGCACAGGCTTATTATGACTTCACAGAACAACAAAGAAACATGTTGACTGATGATTCCAAAATCAATACCACCTGCCACATCTCTTATACAATCTGTGTATCAAACTGCCTGCTGAAATCCTCTGAAAGCTACATGGGCATCTTGAAATGAACATCTATAAAGCCAAACATATCATGTGCCTCCATTCCCTACCCATAATTCTCATCTGCCTCTTCATGTATCTTTCATCTCCATAAATGACACCACTATCCAACTTATTGCCTAATTACTCAAGCCAGAATCACAGGAAACCTACAAAAATTTTTAAAAAAACGACAGTATAGAACTCCTGCCCCAAAGGATTGATCTACTGTGTGCCAATCCATCATTAGAGCCATATTCCTTTTGGGTTTGAGGACGTTTTGATCTCTAAGATAGGGCCCCTTTAAGAATAATATACTTCTGGGGCACCTGGGTGGCTCAGTCAGTTAAGCGTCCAATTTCGACTCAGGTCATGGTCTCACTGTTTGTGGGTTCACCCCCCATGTCAGGCTCTGTGCTGACAGCTTGGAGTCTGGAGCCTACTTTGGATTCTGTGTCTCCCTCTCTCTCTGTTCCTCCCCTGCTTGCTCTTTCTCTCTTGCTCTCTCTTTGAAAAACAATTTAAAAAAAAGAATAATATACTTCTGTGAGGGGTCACACCTCAAACTGACCCCTTGTTATTGGCTGTTACCTTACCAGGCAAAGTTACTATAGCCAAAGCAAGACTGTGGCAAGGATACAAGAAAGGGCACCTTACTGGGAATGGGCAGAAAGGAGAAGGTGGAACATTATGGAAACTGGGGTCTCTAGCCATGAATATGGGAATAAAATAAAAACAAATATTGCCTACTTCATTAGTTTACCCAGGGCTTACCATGGGGGCATCAGGGTTCAAATGATAAGGCCTGGGCTGTGTTACTGAGGTTGACATTTAGTTGGCCTTAAATGTGGACTCTCCCCTCCCCACACCATAGACCCTGAGGTGAAGGCCTCATATTGTCTCATAAAATGAACTGTGTATTTTATTAAATTTCAGGAATGAAACAGTGCCACATTGTGGTCCCTGTATAGTGTTTCATAAAATGTGTGAAGAGCTCCTCACTTTAGAGCAGGAGAAATAACAATGGGAATATGGATATATCAGGAAAGATACAGGTAGGAAACAAAATGAAAGGTGCCTTAGAACCTTACCCACTCTTCTTTCATGGCCACTCCAGGGACGGGGGCCTTGTGTGAATAACTATATCCCTCAATAAATGAAATGGTCAAAAATGCCAGGAGAAACCTAAGTACTCTACATACACGAGCAAATAAGACAAAACATAGGTGTTTGCAAGGTTGCAGGTTAGGGAAAGGCATCTATGGGGCCCTGAAAATAGCCTAATTTATCATTGAAAACAGAAGTCTGCTTTTATTTATTTATTTTTAAAGTTTATTTATTTTGAGAGAGAGAGAGAAAATCCCAAGGAAGCTCCAAGCTGTCAGCACAGAGCCAGATGTGGGGCTCAAACTCATGAACCATGAGATCCTGACCTGAGCCAAAACCAAGAGTTGGACACTTAAGCAACTGAGCCACCCACGTGCCCTTGAAGTCTACTTTTAAAGCAAGAATAAGACCCATCTTGGGGCGCCTGGGTGGCTCAGTCAGTTAAGCCTCTGACTTAGTCTCAGGTCATGATCTCACGGTTCGTGGGCTTGAGCCCCACGTTGGGTTCTGTGCTGTCAGCTAGCTCAGAGCCTGGAGCCTGTTTCCGATTCTGTGTCTCCCTCTCTCTCCCCTCCCCTGCTCCCCGCTCTCTCTCTCAGAAATAAATAAAAACCATTTTAAAAAATTTAAAAAAAGATCCATCTTATCTTTGTACATCATTGGTGCCTAGCACAGTGCCTGGCCCATGGTAGCTATTAAGTAAATGTCTCATTGAGACACAAATAAGGGTGTGTATTAGTTTCATAGGGCGGCCATCACAAAGTGCCACAAATGGAATGGCTTATAAAAATGGAAATGTATTCTTGCACAGTTCTGGAGGCCGAAGTCCAAACTCAAAGGGTTAACAGAGCCATGTACCCTCTGAAGGTGTGAGGAAAAACCCAAGTGTCACTTGACTTCTGACAACTGCAATCTCTCCCTGTCTTCATGTGACCATCTTCTGTGAGTCTCTGTATCTCCTCACGGTGTTTTCCTCTGTATGTGTCTCTTTCCCTCTTATAAGAACACCAGTCATATTGTATTAGAGTGCACCCGTATGACTTCATTTTAACTTGATTACATCTGCAAAGACCCTATTTCTAAGGTCACATTGACAAATACAGTGGGCTAGGGATTCAACATATCTTTTGGTGGACAAAGTGTATCCGCAACAGGGCCCAAATGAGCCCAAGTTCCCAACAGCATTTCCCGGTTATTAAGTTTAGAGAACATAATCATTCTCCAAAACTAGCTTTAGGCTTGATCTCTACCATGGTCAAGGGCTCACTGTCTCTCCCAAACAGTTTTTTTTTTTTCAGGGAAAAATATAGGTACAATCTTTTTTAAAGGCCATGCTTTTAACATCCTAATTTACTGGACAAATGGTATGCCCATCCCCATTGTGTTAGGTTTTGCTTACTTTCTTTTGTAAAGTGCTCTTTGTTCAAATTCTTTCGGTGTGACAATATGTTTATTTTCTCTAGTTTGCAAATATTGGGGGTGGGGAAAGGGGCGCTGGAGGAAGTAGGAAGGACTGAAATACTGATGAAGTAAACAGAAAATGTTTCAGTCCTATCCCACGATTTGCTACGCCCAGCTAGTATGGCTGTGTTCCCTAAGGACATATCTCCCATATCCTCTCCTGACATCAGGGCCTTTGAGTTGCCACACTGAGCGCCTCTCCCTGCACACCCCCCACCCGTCCCTGCACACCCCCCACCCGTCCCTGTACCAGTTCAATACCTGGCTTTAGGCCCTACGTGCATTCTTGTTTCCTGATCAGTAAGTGAGAAAGTAAGTTACAAGCAGAGTTTCTCAGGGGCGCCTGGGTGGCTCAGTCAGTTGAGCTTCCAACTCTTGATTTCATCTTAGGTCATGATCTCATGGTTCGTGAGTTCGAGCCCTGCATCGACCTCGGTGCTGACAGTGCAAAGTCTGCTCAGGATTCTTCCTCTCACCCTCTCTCTGCCCCTCCCTGTGCTGTCTTTCAAAAAAAAAGAAAAGAAAAAAGAAAAAAGAACAGTTTCTCAGCCTGGCAATCATGGGGGTGGGAGGTGGGGCATTCATAAACTAACTGAAATCTGCAAGATTGTCAGTGACTATGTATGTTTCTATTAGTTTCCTGAGGCTAATATAAAAAACTACCACAGACTTGGTAACTTAATGCAAGGGAAGTTTATTCTTTCCAGGTTGTGGAGGCCAGAAGTCTGAAATGAAGACCTCAGCAAGGTCATGCTCCCTCCAAAGGCTCTAGGGGAGGTTCCTTTCCTTGCCCCTTACTGCCGCTGGTAGCTGCTGGCATTCCTGGACCTTTGGTCACATTCTGTCTCCATTTTCACATTGACTTGTGTATTTCTTATAAAGACACCTGTCATTGGATTTAGGGCCCATAGGGATAACTGAGATGATCTCCTCATCTCAAAATCCTTAATTTAATTATATCTGCAAAGACTCTTTTTCAAAAGAACGTCACATTCACAGGTTCTGGGGATTAGTTCATGAATGTATCTTTTCTGGAGCCACCATTTAACCCACTAGAGTGTTGCTTTTTTTTTTTTTTTTAATCCCTGAGGGCATTTCCATAGAGTTTTGTTTTTTTGTGGTTTTTTTTCTCTCTTTTTCAATTTTTAAGGCTTTTTTTAATTTATTTCTAGGAGAGAGAGAGAGAGACAGCGTGAGCAGGGGAGGGTCAGGGAGAGGGAGTCACAGACTGAAACAGGCTCCAGGCTCTGAGCCGGCAGTCAGCACAGAGCCCGACGCGGGGCTCGAACCCACAACCGCGAGATCATGACCTAAGCGAAAGTCGGACGCTTAACCGACTAAGCCACCCAGGCGCCCCTAAGGCCTTTTGAAATCCAACATTCTATGATTCTGAAGCTGGTGAGGTAAATATGACTTGACCTTAGTAAAATACTTTGCACATAAGAGGTATTTGGTAAATTTTTGACTTGACATTGGAATTATAGAAACAATGATATTGATGTCTGTAACATTATTGAGCACTTACTATGTACTATGTGCTTTTCTAAAGTGTTTTATGTGCCTAGGTGGCTCTTTCAGTTAAGCAGCTGACTCTTGATTTTGGCTCAGGTCATGATCTCACAGTTTGTGGGATCAAGCTCCGCGTCTGGCTCTGTGCTGAGCCTGCTTGGTTTTCCCTCTCTCTTTCTCTGTCCCTTTCCTGCTCCTGTGTTCACTCGTTCTCACTCTCTCTCTTTTACAAATAAATATTTTAAAAAAATAAGATGTTTTATGTGGATCAACTCATTTAATCCTTGTAACAACATTGTGAAGTACCATTATCAAGCCTATTTTTCATATGAGGAAGCTGAGACACAGAGACCTGAAATAAATTGCTGAGGGTTGCACAATTAACTGATGGCAGAGCTCGACTCTCACTCAGGCTGGCTTCAGAGCCTATGTTTTTCACCACTATGCTTTGTGAAAGAACTGTGTTTCAATGTTAAAATTTAAAATCCCATCCTAAACGGGGTTCTGTATGAGAAAGTGGCAATATGATATAGAGGACATTATTGGGCCAATGGACAAAGCTTGGATAAAATATTGTACCAAAGGTAATATCACTGATGTTGTTAAGTGGACGGTATTATGTAAGAGAATATCCTTATACCTAAGAAATATACACCAAAGCATTAGGGGCAGAAAGTCATGATGCCTGCAACTTACCCTCAAATGGTTTAGGAATGTAGATAAATAGATAGATAGATAGATAGATTAGATGATACATAAAAGAAAATGGGGTAAAATGCTAATAATAGGTGAATTTGGGTAAAGGGTGTGTGAGTGTTCTTTGTGTCATTTTATTTTTACAACTTTAGTTTGTAAACTAGATTGTTTTACAATTTAGTAACTAAATAAGTTACAATTTATTACCAAATAAAAAGCAATTAAAAATGTATGGAATATTAATTGGGGGAACTGGATGGCTCCCCTTTATTAAAATATTTGCATTTTATGCTAAATAAGCAAATAACATAGTTTAGCATTATTGTTCAAATTTATTGAGTGTCTACTGTGTGCGAGGGATAGTTATACATATTGTCTTATTTACGAATTTTCCCAAACACTATGCTATTTATTACTAACCCTCTTTTACTGATGAAGAAACTGAAGTTCATAAAGGCCCAGCGTTTTGCTAATTTTCACAGGACATTTATGTGCCAGAGCTGGGGTGGGAGCTCAGCTGCTATGGCCCCCGGTCTGCTTTTTACACTACACCACAACTACCTCTGATTACAAATGGCTCATTTCAACATTTCTGAACTTAGAAATCTTTAACTATTTTCAGCCTGACTTTTCTAGCCCAATGGTCAGGGGGTCAGTGGGAGGATTTCTCCCCTCTTTGACTCCACAGGGATTATAGCCTTGGGCCCTGAGGAGCCAAAAAGGGAGGATCAGCCTAAAGAAACAATGTTTCTGTCCTTACTTGATAAATGGAATTAGCATTCCTAGGCGAACAGGAAATGTTGAATTGTTAATAGCCTCCCTTGGGTTTATTATATACAGTATATCTACATGCCTTAGCTATACCCAGGAGGTATTCAAGATAAGTAGTCCCATTTGAAAGTAAGGCTGTCCTGTTTTTTGTCAGTCTGTCTACTGACAGAAGTACAGATTAAGCATATTGCTTAATTGTATACTATTACAACATGGCACAAACCTATAAAGTTAGTTGCATGTTGATTGAAACATTTTTTATGATAGAATGGCCATAAGTCAACCAGCATATTTATTGAATGTCTCTTATGTACATAGCACTGGACTAAGTACATTGGGGGGGGAGGGGATACTGCAAGGTAAATATAGACTATGTGCCCAGGACTTAGAAACTAATTGGGAAAATGAGACATAATACTACAAGGTGATACAGGCCAAATGTGCTGTGGGCGCCCAGAGGCTAGATAATCACTGTGGTCTGGATTCCCTAGGGAAAGGTTCTTCTTGGATAAACTGGATCTTGAAGGATGAGGAAAATTTGGATAGGCAGAGAAGAGGTTTTCAGCAAATGGTCATTGAGATGGGAAGGCATAAGGTTCATGAGACAGAATTGAGTCAGATTGTAAAGACCCTTGATGTTGGTCAATGAATGGAGGCTTATTGAAGGTGTTGAGCCAGTGAGTTACATAATGAGAGCAGTGTCTTGTAGAAGCCCTGGAAGCAGGGAGGAGAATGGAATAAGCATTGATTCACACACAACCTTGGATGCACATTAAAACCAACTAGCGGCTTTACAAAATACTAATTCTTCGGTCCTAATGCCAGAGATTCTGACTTAATGGTGTGAGGTGTAGCCTGGGCCTTACAGTTTTAAAAAGATCCCCAGATATTACTAATATGCGGCAACGTTTGAGAGCCTCTGCAATGGAGGAAGGAGAGATACTAGCATGGAAATCAGCTCAAAGGCGATTACAATGTAAGCTTAAAATCATGAGTCCTAGAACTACTGGAGTGAGTGGCAAAGGGAATAGAGAGGAAGGTTGGGATGTGGGTGACATTTCACAAGAATTTCCCGAGCCCTCTGGATAGGCTGAAGACAGAGAATGAAAGGGAAGTCTTAGGCAGAAGATTTAAAGATGCCAGCATGATTTCTGGGCTCTTCATGTCTTCTTCGTGGTAGGCACCCACCCAACTGATCTTTGTTGAAATAAATTGAACTTAATAGAATGATTTGGAGACTCATGCTCCATTAGCAGAAGTCTGTATGTCATGGAGAAAAAGTCAGTTTGGGGGGAAGAGGGAGATTTTGTTCCTAGGCCAAGTATGAGATGACAGCCAGTTATCCAGGTCATGAGTCCCTTTTGAGAGGTAGCACTGGGATTCTGAGGCAAAATCAGAGCTGGAGACCATCACTAAGAAATCAACTTCGTGGTTCATAGCTGAAATCCTGAGACTGGGTGACATTATCTAGGGAAGAGAATATACTAAGAAGAGAAGCCAATTGAAGATAAAACCTTAGGGAAGGCAGACTTATATTTTTGTCATTTTTACCAATGGGAGGGTCCTGTGCATGTTGGTAAGCAAAGGAGATCCAGGTAAAATATCTAACAGGAGCAGGAAGAAAAGAGATGCCCAGTGTTGCAATGCTATCCTAAGAAGTAGAAGTCAAGGTCCCTCTCTTCAGATAGATTATAGTCCAGTTGTGTAGACAAGCCACGGTACTGGTTATATCAGTCAGTAGAACTGTCCATGCTAAATATAACAAAAAGTACTAAATATGTTATAGGAAAGGCAGGAAATTTGAGCTTGGACAATGATTGGGTGCACAACTTGTGTTGAGGTTGAAGGAAGGATGAAAAGATGAATTCAGAGATAGAAAAAAAAAGCAGGTAGAGAGGACACGTTTACTCTTCTTAAAAAGCCGGGCCCAGCACAGGGTGGGGATTGGTTAAAAAAAAAAAAAAAAAAAGCAGGACCCAACGTCACCAGACAAGCAGATCAATCCCCTTCATTTGTCTTAGTCTAAGATGTCCCTGGGTGAACATTTTTAAAAATATTGCACATCTGACTAGATGATTCATTTAAATGAGTATGAATCAGATGGTTAAAATAGGACAAAATCAGGTGATTTTAGTACATCTCAGAAAGGACTGAGAGTCTTAAGGCTCGTTCATTGAAGTATTTAATGAATGAATGTGTTCTACATGTCAGTACAGTGTATCAAGATGAGTTGTGGCAGGGTGGCCCAGACAATGCCTCAACGTCACAGGACAGGCTTGACTGTGCCTCTCAGAAGAATCTCAAGTTGCCAACCTATGATGTAGGCACAACCTGAGACCCTCTACAAGTTCCTGAATCAGCTCATTATTTGTTTAGTGCCCTACCATTTGTTTGACATTATGTAGACACAAAGCTCTATTGAATGAGGAGAGTGTGTTCCCTGGTAGGGTCATAACTGGGGCCTTGGAATTGCAATCCAAACAACCTGTCACACATTTCAGTCACACATAGCAGCAATATAATTCTGTTGCTTTGGAAATAGTTAAAAGCTAGTTTTACAATAAGAAGACAAGCTCTTGAAAACACGGAGAGGTGGGGTTGGGGTGTGATCGACAGACTGTCATTAGTATTTGACAGATATCCATGATTGTTTTTTCTAACAGGAAAATGGTGATTCTTAAAAGCAGTTTTAGATTCCTGCTTCTATTTTTTTTTAAAGAAGAAAGCCTCTTTCTTCAACTTTTCTGTGGAGTGTCAGTAAATGAACTGTTTCCTCTCAAATCATGCATATTGCCTTGCAGCCTTCAACTGCATAGTAATATATCACAAACATTTGGATGTGGGAAGGAGAATAGCCAGAAATAACCATTTAGGTCATATGGGCTTTTCAAATGCATCTGTTTACGCACAGAGGGTCCCTACAGAAGACTGTTTTATTTCAGGGAATATTTTACCCTGATGACAAACTGTAAGTCAGTGAGTCATTTTCATGGTCTGACATTTTGCTGTAAAAGTGCTTAAAAAAGGGTGCGTCACTTTTACAGGCAGCTTGTGTCCTGAAGCAAAGTTGCAGACATCTTGTATGACACTCATAGATTATACTGGACGCTGGACCTTTATGAGATCGGGTTGAAATGGAAACTTGCATCTTCCAACTTTATTTTAATTACCTTGTTATAGAATATACTAGTTGCAATAATATGTAATTCAAGAACTACAGAGTAGAACTAGTATAATCTAGTTATGATACCTGTAATGTGACCGTTAAATACAGCCATCATCGCTTTCCCTTGATTAAAACCCTTCATTTTCATATATCCCTAGATTTCCATTGATATACTCATGGTACTTTCTAAAAGAATTCCGGAAGCCGTCAAATTCAGTTCCAAAAGTTTGGTTTTTTTTGAACTCAGAAACAATTTTCCCATATAAACAATGTTATAAATTATGGGTACACTCAAAAACCAGTTCACCCAAGGCTTCTTAACCCACAATATGCTTGAAGTAAAGTAGTGTGTACATCATATATAACAGCATTTCTATGAAAATCAAAGTTCAGTTCCAAAGTGGGAAAGCCAGAATAAATCTCCCTTTCCTTCAGGGAGTCCCCTCCAGTGCTGCTCCCTGCCCTAGCTCTGAGTTCTTTATTAGTCAGACAGCGTGAAAATGAAACATTTGGGGTTCCAAGACTGATGCGATTTCTTGGGGGCAGAAAAGCAGAAAGAAGGCAGAGACTTTAGGCATTTGAGGATGGCCGCTCTTTCTCTTTTCCACCACCAGGTTTGGTCTACCTGCTGTCCTGACAACACAGCCTCTTTAAGGATTTTGTTTTAGAATTTTTATTGATAGTAGTGATGGAAACGGGGATAAAAATGAGCAGATCTGTGCTTCCACTTCTCTGTATTTATTCAGTCACTCAACAATGCATTAATCAATTCTATGTAGCAATCTCTGAGCTCTAAACCCTGGGGATACAAACGTGAATGAGCCCTTGAGGTCCTCCCAATCAGACATATAAACAAACCATTGCAATGCCCCGTGCTACCTGCAGTGATAGAGCGCTATATTAGGTGGAGCGGTAGTACAAAAGAGGCAGTGTTCTGCTTGGCTTGAGGGGTTGGGGGTGTCAGAGAAGGCTCCACATAGCAGACACTAATACGTAGTCTTGAAGGATGAGGTGTTTGTCAGGCAGATCAGGGAGTCCGAGAAGGCATTTTAGGTAAAGACATACCACGGTTGGAAAAATAAGAGCAGTTTGGTATGGTTTGAACACAGATACAAAATTGGGCAGTATTAGGAGATGGGGTTAGGCAGAGGCTTTAGGTGAAGAGCCTTGCATGTCAGGCCGAAGACTGCATTTTAACTCATAGTGGTTAATAGGGAGTGTTGTGGTCAGACTCACCATTCTAGTGGTAGTATGGGAAACTGGCTGAATGGGAGAGAAGAGGGTGGCAGGGATCTTTTAAGAAAGACAAGCAGGAGGGGCGCCTGGGTGGCTTAGTCGGTTAAGCGTCCGACTTTCGCTTAGGTCATGATCTCACGGCTCGTGGGTTCGAGCCCCGCGTCGGGCTCTGTGCTGACTGCCAGCTCAGAGCCTGGAGCCTGTTTCAGTCTGTGACTCCCTCTCTCTCTGACTCTCCCCTGCTCACGCTGTCTCTCTCTGTCTCTCCTAGAAATAAATAAAAATATTAAAAAAAAAAAAGAAAGACAAGCAGGAAAGAGAGAAACAGTTTTGTTTAGTTATATTCTTAATTTTAATTTAAAAATTAAATTATGGTAAAACACACCTGACACAAAATTTACTGTCTTAACCAATTTTTTAAGTATACAGTTGGGTGATACTAAGTACATTAACATTGTTGTTCAACTGTCAACACCATTGATATCCAGAAAATTTTCAGCTTCCCAAACTGAAACTCTCTACCCATTAGTAACTCGCCATTCCTCACCCCTCCAACCTCTGGCCACCACCATTCTACTTTCTGTCTCTATGAATCTGACTGCTCCAGATACCTCATATAAGATGGAATCATACAGTACTTGTCTTTTTATGACTGGCTTATTTAGTTATTTTAATTTTTATTTATTTATTTTCTATTTTGAGAGAGACAGAGTGCAAGCAGGGGAGGGGCAGAGAAAGAGACGGAAAGAGAGAATCCCAAGCAGGCTCCACACCATCAGCACAGAGCCCTATGTGGGGCTTGAACTCATGAACCGTGAGATCATGACCTGAACCAAAACCAACAGCGGATGCTTAACTGACTGAGCCACTCAGGGCCCCCCAGTTATTTTACTTTTTTTTTTTTTTATTTATTTCTAGGAGAGAGAGAGAGACAGTGTGAGGAGGGGAGGGTCAGAGAGAGAGGGAGTCACAGCCTCTGAAACAGGCTCCAGGCTCTGAGCTGGCAGTCAGCACAGAGCCCGATGCGGGGCTCGAACCCACGAACCGTGAGATCATGACCTAAGTGAAAGTTGGACGCGTAACTGACTAAGCCACCCAGGCGCCCCAATTTTAATTCTTAAAGTAAAGGTGATTCATGTTTGTGCTTTAAAAAAAATTCTAAATAATATTAAAATGTGCACAAAGAAAAGTAAAGACATGGAATAGAAGGTACCAATTTTGTTAAAGAGATTTTTAATATACATTTGGGAACTCACATTTGCTGAGTGAATGCCATATGACATTCATGTGGCATATATGTGTTGAGTGCTTTACATATGTAATTTAATTTACCTCTTAAGATGTATGTGATTTTATTTACTCACCATACTTAATCATTTAATCATCTATAGTCCCCATGGAGAGGGGTATGACACTAACTACGCAGGCAGGGTTAATGCTATAAAGACTGAAATCTAGAAAAAAGCTTCTATGCCAGTGAGAAAATTGGAATATAATTTCAGGAGCCAAGAAAGTCTAATCTTCAACATTGAGCACAGCAGAGCAAAGCGGGGGGAGGGTATATAGACCAGGGGAGCCTGGAGCTCACAGGACCCTCCTCAGACACACTGGTTTCTAAGTTTGAAAGACTTGTCAGACACACTGCCTCTTGGGGATAGCGTTCTTACTGAGCTTTCTCTGGGTTGACTTGAGAGCTTTTAGACTGGCTGCCAGAAACTTTGGACACCACTGCGATCCTCCAGTATAGACAGTTGATATATGTCATTCTTATTGCTACACTAGCCTCGACTAACATTCCTTAAATTGTATTTCATGGAACCACACTAGTTTTCTATATGATGTTCGTATGTAGTCCTCAAAAAGAAACAAACAAGCAAATCCCTGGTCAAGTACATTTGTAAAACTGTTCATCCTAGATGCTTCTCCTAAAGATTCATAGCATATACAAGCTTATTAAAACCTCCAAGATGTCCCATAATGAATGCTATATCTGTTGAACATTTAACTACTGTTTCCCAAACATTTTGACCCCATACTTTAATTTAATTTAAATTTTACTTTTCTCCCTAGAAATATGAATATATATGTGGTAGGACCCTAGTGTTCTGTGGAGCCCAGAAGCCCAGTGAATAGGTAGCAGCCATCCAGGAAATGATAAAGGCTGCCCTGAGGAAGCATCCCAGATATGTAGGATTTAGAACTGGGCTTAATAAGCAAGAAGCCAAGGAGATATCTTCAACTTCAAGTATGATTAGACTATCGCCAGAATGTCTGGTGTGATGGTTTCTGCCAAGAGGATTAGCTAACTTATAAATCCCTATGTTCAAAGTTTTTAGAAACTGCTTACAAAGAGCTAGCCTACCCCATCCTATTTCCCACTCCAGTTTTATAACCATTTAACATTTTTTTTCAATATTTATTTATTTTTGAGAGACAGAGCTTGAGTAGGGAAGGGGCAGAGAGAAATGGAGGCACAGAATCCAGAGCAGGCTCCAGGCTCTGAGCTGTCAGCACAGAGCCCATTGTGGGGCTCAAACCCACAAACCGTGAGATAATGACCTGAGCCGAAGTCAGATGGCTTAACCAACTAAGCCATCGGGGGCCCTAAGTTTTATAACTATTATTGGAGATCAAATGCCTTCAGTGTCCAGGGTTGAGGACTGAAACCTCTTATCTGTGACTTCCTAGGCTACATTTTCTTTTGCCTAGGTTCCTGGAAGACATACAAATCTGGTATGAATTTGGAAGGAAGGTGAGAAAATCACCTTCCCACTGAATATAGACAATGTGAAAACCGGCTCACTTTCCTCCATGTAACAACCCCCATGTTTCCCAGAGACTTATGAACATTATATTTCATTATTCACTAGAACAGGAGGGGATTTCAGTCTACTGTAGCAGTAATGTTATGTACAAACATAATATGATGTACTCCAATATTCTTGCTTGAGTGAATAGAACATCTCACCCTGAACGGATCTAGTGGCATCATTAATGTTATGAAATGCTCCAGAAATGTCAGTACAACCTTCTAAACATCAGATTTATCATCCTATAATGGATAAAGATACTAACTACCAAAGTCTATACCATGCTCTAAACATCAAAAATACACCATAAATTGCCTGATCTTTCTATGTTTCATGGGATACCATCAGCATTTCATGGGACGTAGCATGATGGTCAAAACACAAACCTTGGAGTCAGATCAACTAGATTTAAATTCCAGCCCTGCAAACAAACATTTCTGTTATCTTTGCATATTATTTAAAATAGAGTAACAGTACCTATTAAATAGGGTGATTGTCACATAGATTATATATACTACCCGGCATAATGCTGTGCCCATAATAATAATAATAATACCACCATTGGCTGAATACCTAATATGTGCTTATCATGCTAAATACTTTATATGCATTAATGTAATTTGGTATAGCCAATACTATTTTGTGCATGGGCCTTCATAATTGGATACATCACAGCTTTGGAGCTATCATGCCATCCACTGCTTTGAAACTGAATTCTCTCAAAAATATGCACAAATAAATGCATCCTTGGGCACACATCTTACTCCTCATCTACTTGGACCATCACATCTCCAATTATGCCTCAAATTCATCTCCTGGATCTGGAGGGTTTATCTTTGACACCTTATTCATTACGTTACACTTCTTTTTCACACATCATCCCTGGATTTTTGAACAATGACTCAATGTCTCTACCCATTATAACAAGAAATGCAGGTTGCTGTACCACCTGGACTTCTTATATTTCATATCTTACAAATTACATATCTACTGAGAATCCTCCATTCTACACCAAATGGGGCTTCACCTTTGTATCTTTCAATTCCAACCATGCCCACTGCTATCTTAATTAGATATTAATGTCTGCCTGGCAAAGATTGTAACAGCACAAATATTCTTCAGTTAGCAACATCCTAGAACAAATTTAGTTCCAATCTGTGTCAGATCCCTGGATAATATCTGAATAGAAGTCTGAGTCTGGATTTTTCTGAGAAAATTAGATTACAAGTTCTTGACTCTGTAGTTGTTCTATCCTGGTTTTTCTGTCTAACATCCTCACTTCCTTTGGGGAAAGGCTCCTCCTGTCCAATCATGTGTTGCCGGTGATTCTGCTAATCATAGTGCCGTATCTCATTGGTCACAGGGGCGGACTTCTGACCCATGCTCCTCCAAACATAACACTCCATTCCTCTAACCACACTGATTGTTCTGGTTTGAGCACGTTACCAAACTTCGCTCATTCCTTGAGGTTTTTTATTTCGAGCTAGAGAAAAATGGTCTTGCTTTCTATACATCTAGAAGAATAAAGAGAAGTATAAGCAGTCATCATCCCTGCCATAAGGAAAAAGCTAACTTATTAGATGAGAATGAAGCCAATAAACAAAGGAAAGCAAAGGCAAAATATGGACAGAGATATTCCTGATGACATCACTTGAGTGTCTGTTCTAGATATTTCAGATGCACCTTAGATTCCAAGGTTACATGAGCCAATGACTTTATTTTTCTTTTCAAGTGACTTTGATTTGGGATTATGTCATTTGCAAATGTACTTTACCATAACTACCATTGCCTAGCCAGTTGCCTGGCTGTCGCCATATTTCAGATGTATCCTGTGTTCCAGCACCTCCTTCTCCTTTTGTGTAAACAGAACCTCACTCCATGCCTGGCTGTTTGTGGCCCATGACCACTGAGCACAATCCAGCAGTATTGGGCTCTAATTGGTAATGGAGCAGACATTTTGGAAGTTGCCATCCAGTCAAGAAATTGATATTCAACATCAGGGTAGTGTGAAGTAGGAGCAGATAAGGTTTATAACAAAACAGTGAGGCATCCCTATTAACAGGGGACATATTACAATAATGCAGAAATCCAGAGGTAAACAATTCTCAGAATGTAAAATAAGTTAAAGTTGAGAGGAATGTGATTTTCAGTTTTTGGTGTCCTCTGGTTGTTCTAGTTTTCTCTAGTTAACTATTTACCTAGTTACTGCCAGCAATAGTAACCCATTGTTATTCAAATAAGAAATGCAACATTGGGGCTCTTGGGTGGCTCAGTAGGTTAAGCATCTGACTTTGGCTCAGGTCATGATCTCATGGGTTCATGAGTTTGAGCCCCATATCAGGTGAGTTTGAGCCCTGCTTTAGGCTCGCAGTGCCTACATGGGATTCTCTCTGCATCGCTCTCTGCCCCTCGCTCATTCGTGTTCTCTCTCTCTCAAAAAGAAATTTGGCCATTTGTAGCAACATGGATGGAACTAGAGGGTGTTATGCTGAGCGAAATAAGTCAGGCAGAGAAGGACAAACATCATATGTTCGCACGTATAGGTGGATTAGGAGGAAGTTAACGGAGGATGAAGCGGGAGAAGAAGGGGAAAAATAGTTGGGGAGAGGGAGGGAGGCAAACCATGAGAGACTCTTGAATGCTGAGAACAAACTGAGGTCTGGGGGGGTGGGGGAGAGGGGAAGAGAGGTGATGGGCATGGAGGAGGGGGCACTTGTTGGGATGAGCACTGGGTGTTATATGGAAACGAACTTGACAATAAGCTATTAAAGGAAAAACAAACAAACAAACTTGAAATGCAACATTAGTATTGAGTGGAGTGTGTGTTTCTGTTTCTCTTGGCTCATTCCAATTATTCTAGTAGTCTGTAGTATGTAACTGTGAGTTATCTTATTACTAGGTAACTAATTATATGATTTTTCTATTTTTCTCTAGTCCTGCAGTTCTCACTTGCTATTCTAACAAAAAAGAATAAGAAGTTAGATTTGGAAGGAATGAAGTTTTTAGCTTTTTGGTTTACTCCAGTTATTCTAGTGATCTTGACATAAGTGGTCGTGTAGTCAACACTACTTACATCTAGTTATCAATAGTTATCCAAGCAAGAAATGAGGATTTAGAATTGAAAGTATCATTCTAAGCTTCTTGGCTTACTCAAGTTATTCATTACCTAGTCATTAGTTAGCTAGTTACTAGTTAATTCTATTTTTTCTCCAGTTTTCTATAGTTCTTAGTTATTCTAACAAGAAATAAGAAGTTAGATTAGAAAGGATTTTTTTTTTCAGTTTTTTGGCTTCCTGTAGTTGCCATTAGTTACATCTACTCATCAATAGTTGTTCACGAAGCTTGTTTCCTTTTCTTAGGGACACAGCTGAACTACTTTTCCCAGTCTTCCTTTGTCTAAGTGGGACTACCTGCCTGCTTCTTCCCTGTGCAGTGTGAGCAGAGGTGATGTGTCTTTTCTGGGCAGAGGCAGGTAAGAATGAATGTGCTTTCTCCACACTCCCTTTCTTTACTCTCCCTAATGATTTTAGAGATCATGTGAATTGATCTGGTATTATTACATTATTATTATATTGATATGCCATCATTATAAGACTGAAGGAGTCTGTGTCGCTAAATGACTGGCCAGAATAGAGGCCCCTCTGCTGCCTTCTATTTACATTGGACTTTAACTTGAATGAGCAAAGAAAAAAAAAAAAACCTCTACAGAGTTAAGCCACTAATATCGAGATTTGTTATGGCATTTAGCCTATCCTGACAAATATATCCTATTGTAGTATTTATCATACTCTCTTGTAAATTGTTGTTTTATTTCTCTGTCTCCTCCACTAGACTATGAGTTCCTCAAGGGTAGGGCCAGTCTCTATTTATGCACTATTATATCCCTAGTGTTTAGTGCAATGATCAGCACCTATTGATTACAATAATGGATATTACTGTAAGAATGCAATAAACACATGGCTATGCACTGACAGGCTCACCCTTACTATCTCACTAATAAGGACCGCTCTTTGTTAAAGAGATGTTAATACTTTAGTAATGGAGCCTCGATCCTCTTCCTTAAGTTTTGATTGTAGGTAGGTAGAAGAATTTTGTAATGTTTTGCTCGAAGTGATAAGGTTCAAAGATTAGCCAGTGGCTTACTCCCCATAGATTTAGAGATTCTTCATCTACATAGTTGAGTTACATTTTAAGTTGCCTATAAGCAGCCAACACAATTTTTCTAAAAAGCTGAATTTCTCTTATGGAGTCCATAGATGTCAGTATAACATAAAACAAATGTACTGAAAACTGGCTTCAAGGCATATACATAGCAGGGATATTTTGAAATTCATACATAAGGGGGTCTATGAAATGGCAATTTGCTTATTCATTCTGGATAAAAATCCAACCAACCAAACAAAACACAATCAGCTAAACTAGTATTTGGCAATAGACAACAAAAAAGAAATCTGGTTTTTTGAGTTTTTCACTTTCCCAGGTTGAGCAATCATATATAGAAATGTGCCTAGTGTTTTTTAAGTGTTTATAATCATCAAGCAAATTTAACTAAAATCTCATCAATCTTTAGCACATGTTTTGAAATGTGACAGTCATTTTCTAAGCTGGTAGGAAAAAGAAACTTGCAGTGTTTGGCGGAAACATTTTTCGAGTCTTAGAAAAGGTCACTGAAAAGATTTCTGAGAAAATTCTAGAACATTCGGGCTATGCCACTTCCTGAATCGGTTTGTCCAGTTAAAAAGGAAACTGAATCCAGTTTAAAAAAGAAAGAAAGAAAGAAAGAAACTAGGGGTTATCTCAAGGTCTACTTCATTCCAAATAACCATTTTGCTTTTATTTTTCAACTATCCTTTTGGCTTTGTTCGATGCAACCTGAGTATGTGTGGTATTAAAGAGTGCTGCTGGGCACTGATTGACTCTGCTATAATTCAATACACTGGGTATACTTGTTTTCACTGCGCCACACATATCCTTATAACAGATCGTCTAAGGAAAGTGCAGACTGACAGGGAGCTATTGTGCCACCACTAAAAGACAATGAAGAGATACGGTTGCAATTTTCCAAATGAAAGTTTTTAGTTATAATTGCATATATGACACATTTCTTTAACCCACTTACATAGAAGACATTGCTAATTCCTTCTGAGAATCAAAAAGGGACAATTAGGTCCATATTCATATGCTAATACGCATTGCATTATTTAAGCCCGGTTTACTTTTTAAACTATGAAAATGAGAATTGAGCAGGGGCAATGGAAACATATAAAAGTCGTGATTACCTGTTTCAAAGTGCAGCTTTCTACATAAACACATTTTAGCTAGAAGGCTTAGTAGCTATTTTTCAACAATAAAATTTGGTTAATAAACCTCATTTTCCCCCATAGAAGTAGCCTTTAAAGTAGAGACTATCAAGTTACCTTGAAAACATCTCTAAGGAAAGCAAAATTTGCTACAAATGCTGCAAACTTCCCATTTTTAATTTTTGAAAGACTGCCTTCATAGAATATGCTAGAACCTCCATTTAATTTTTTCCCTTTTTTGGGAAAAGAATCAGCAGGAATCAGAGCAGAAGGTATTCCCCTGTTCTCATTAATTGGTATTTGTTGTTAAACTCCAGAGAGTTTGGGGAACATGGCTATTTTAGGTCTTGGAAATTAATCCCAATAGATCTCACAGAATATCTCAGTCTTGAGATGTGTCTGTCACAGTAAATATTCAATAACAGGCTAATGTTTGACATTTGTTAGGTGGGCTGCCTGATGATTAATAAAAAAATCAGGCCATGAGGAAATTACTCCCTGACTTACTCAAGGGGTAAATTTGAATTTTCCGAGTTTATAAGGAAATAAACCATCATGAAATCCAAATGAATTCACCCTTTAATCAGAGTGCTTTGACGTGCTTGGGTTACACAGGACATTGATTATTTGCGCATAACATTGAGCATTAGCTCATTATTGAATATTAGCTACCACATCTGCATCATGCCAGTTTCACTGAGCAACCTGCATGTCTGCTGCTTCTCAGGCTTAACATCCTGAACACACCAGTGGAAACAGAGATGAGAATGCCACAGGCTGCGGTGGTGAAATTTTCCTCTCAATCAGGACTCTTAGGGGAGAGAATTGTGAGTTCTACAGATTCCTCCATTCCTCTGTATCTAGCACAAAAGGCAACTGATTCTTATGCATACCAGCTCACATTGCAACCTTGGGTAAGTCACTTAACCTTTTGGTGCCTGAATTTCTTCATCTGTCGAATGCCTGTATTGATGAACACCTGTCCCCCAGGTGGCTGGTGTGAGTATAAAATGAGATAATGGTTGAAAAGGGGTTGTGTAAATTGTAAGGTGCTGTGCAAGTGCCCTGTTTTAATAATAATAATAATAATAATAATAATAATAATGTTAAACATATGGATGTGGCTTTTGTTTCTGCTGCTGCCTTTTTGCCTTGGAGAAGCTGGCCATTTGCCCTCTTGCCCTTTAAAAAAAATCAGAAATTCTGAATCAATCTATCTGCCTACTCTGTGCTCATGATGTTGTTCTGGGGTGAATTGCCCTTTAGTAAACTGCACAAGCTTCAACTCTGGTTCAAACCAGAAATAAGCGGGAAGGTTTGATCTGCAGCATTTGAAGTCTGGGAAAAGTCATGTCTCTACAGGATAAAATGATCCAAGCAGAACTACACATGCAGATTCTCCTCCACAGCGCCTTGAAACAAGACAGCCAAACAAAGAAACAATCACGTTTTGAACCTAATATAATAAGTAGTGTGAGTGAATGAAATAGGGTGAGTTGTCATTTTTGCTTTTCCCCAAGAAATCATCCTAGATATTGATCGAGTCCACAGTGAAATCCAGACATTGTGTAAACATTCTTTTAATCAATAGGAGAATGAAATATATATGAAAAGAATAAAAAGCTTGGCAAGCCACAGAATCTCAACGTGCAATATACTGTTAGGTCTGCACAAAAATATTCCTTTGGAAAACCGATGTCATTGCTGATCCAAACGTGGGCTCACTGGCACCTGGGAAATCATAATTTTTCTTATCAAGGTATTGCAAGTGCTTGGGTGTTATTTAAAATTTTAGAAAACGGGATCTGTGATTTACAACTAAAAGGAAAACAAAATTAGGCAACCTCTTGACAGACTAAGAGGAGTCACTCTCTAGGTTGTTCCTCACAGACTGAGAAGGATCCCCAACTCCTTTTGTGAGAGCAGGGATGGATCATGAAATAGCATCTGGAGAAAGAGAGCCTGAGGTTATTGAGTGCCCCCATGGAAGGATAAAACTTGGAGGCTGAAGAGGCCTCACTTTACTTAAGCATTTTCCCCTTGTAGACACAGCCAAAAGAGACGTTTTATGACAGCGGTGACCTTGGAAAGACAGGATTGCACAATATCACACACCTGTTACAGAGGCAATCTTTAGAAGTTGGCTTCTATCGGGCATCTGGCCAACTTAAAGATAATTTTAATTAAGAAGAGGTTTATGAGCTAACATCACTTGGTCTCTCTCTTCTGCGAAGCCCTTTTTGATATGAAGCAGAAGGTTGTTCAATCAGTTGCTTATCGGGCCTATCTTAATTATACCTTGGAAATCAGTATGCGAGGTAAATTGTTGTTAAGCTGTTACCATACTGTCTTAGAAAGTGTGTGCTCTGTTCATTTCTGAAAGGAGATTTTCTTCATCTTGAGAGTCACAGCTGGAGCATGACTAAAACCTAAAACCAGCCAGGAAACCTCCTGCTGGGTGCAGTTTCCCTAGCTTTCAGCATAATTATGCAAATCCATCTTTGACATTAGAAAAAGGCCAGTGACAATGTCAGGCAAATGTTATCCAACTTTCACTTAGCCCCATTTTAGGTATTCACAGAGCTGATGTTCAAGCGCTAAAATATGAACGCCATTTAAATGTCTGTGGGGGTTTCAATTTGGTCCCTGCTACTTGAGTGGTTCGATCAAAGGAAGAGACTCGTCTGCACAGAGGCCTCAGAGACCTCTCCACTTCTGTCTCCTCAACCAGCTATGCTGCTTTCAGTTTACTGGTGGTGGCAGTTTCCATGACACTGGCCACTGTGAACTCTGTTATTCTAGAATTTGGTTATGTCTGAATGTAAAACAGAAGCACCTGCAGCCAGTATTTTGTCTGGACTCTTCTGTTTTGTTTTGTTGATTTGTTTTTATGTAGCTCCACCCAGCACAGCCACAGTGGACTAGGAGCCATAAACGCATGGCTTTTCACATAGAATAAAATGGCTACAGAAATCTATATTATTGGTTACAGAAGCTACAGAGAAATAGGTTTGTGGACACCATGGGCTGGAAACAAAGTACGACAGAATGGCCTTTACATTCTGCATGTGAGTTACCAGAAGGCCTGCCCCAAAGGACTTGTCCAAAGTCTCTAAGTAAATCCGAGTCATTGCAAGGAGGAGAGCCCAGATTTTCTGATCCCGTCGAGTATCTATTCTACTCCATGACAGTTTTTCTAAGTAGTGTTTGAGGACTAGATCTAAACTTCCACTGAGGCAATATGAGCATATTCTTACGCCATGGAATTTGAGAGGTTTTCAAAACCTCTGGAGAGGACCAGAATCCAAATCCTTACCTCTACCAAAGCGGGGAGGCTGGATATTTGCCCAACAGCCATGATGACCATGAAGAGCAAATGACCCAGAGGATGATGTTTCTAAGAAGGCTGAATTACCTAAGAAGTTTGCATATTCCAGAAAAGATCAGTTGGTTTGGAGAGACTCTGATGGCTTCACTGACTCTGATGGGCAAGCTGGATTCCATGAGTGCTATGTCAGCCTTGGTATTCAGGAAGGCCGGAAAATATGCAGTCCATTAAGAAATGTGTTATGATGGGTTGGGGGGAGATGGCATGGAGGAGTGCACTTGTGGGGATGAGCACTGGGTGTTATATGGAAACCAACTGCACAATAAACTATTTGTAAAAAAAAAAAAAAAAAAAAGAAATGTGTTACGGGTTTTCAGGCTTTATCAAAGGGTGACTTGGGACATTACCAGTGTAGATTACCAGGGCTTTAAGGGGTACAGGCCAGAGGACAAAAAGGATGAACAAGAGGGATAGAAGGGGAAAATAAGACCAATACAATGAGAGGATAATTGAACAAAAGTGAGGTGTAAGAGCAGACATTCGAAGAAAGGAGGCAGGGATCTTAGTATCCGTAAAGGGCTTACAAACCAGTTGAGCTCTTACTGTTGAGGTAGAAATAGCAAAGCCAGATCGACAGACCCTGTAAATATTATAAGACATAGGGTGCCAAAGGCAGGATATAATCTAAGAGTAGAGCTGCTGATAAACCAAACTCTGATACCTGAGTTAAGAAACAACATCTCGAAGTCTGAGTAAGAGCAAACAAAAACCCGAGGTGGAAGGGACAAATCTGATATAAGAACCAATAACGTGAAGCCAGGACATTTATCTCCTGCGCAACTTACAGTGATTTTTGTTGGTGGTGGAGGAAGCCCCAGTTAAAGAAGACACTCTATGTTTCTGCAGCTTTATTCCCAACATCTAACATAGTGCCTGGCACATAGTAGGAACTCAAGAAATGTTTGTCAAATGAAGGAATTATTGAAGTACATTCTCTCTGAAAGACTATTCTTCTGAGTTGGGTGATTGGTGATAGGGACAGAAAAATGAGAATGAGAAGAACATGGCATAAAGGTGTGGGGAGGGGTAGATTTGAAGGTAAAACTTGGGGGCTGTGAAAGATGCCTAAAAGACAGACTTAGTATAGTTTATTAATCTGCTGAAAGCAAACTTTTTGTTTCCTCTTAAACAAAATGAGATAATATCTCTTTGTGAACATACTCTGAAGTTTGGAGTGTCAATATAAATATGAATTATCATCATTGTGCAACTTAGCTGAGTCAAGATATGTTTGTTTTCCCTGGTATATTTCCTTGGAGCCTTTGTGACTTACAGAATGGGCTTGGTATATACATAGATTGGATAAATCTCAATGTATTTCTTTTCCTCCCCATGTGAAAAGGACTAATGTGAGGATATTTCTTGTTAGGCTCATTTGCCACTACTTGTATCAACATTAATTTGCCACTTCTTGTATCAACATTAATTTGCCACTACTTGTATCAACATTAAAAGAGAATCGTTAATGCCTTTATGATCAGAGGGTACAAGGAAAGTCACTGAGTTACCACTCCAAAATATTTATTAGTCATGAAAATTCAAAAGTACCATGTTCATGAGAGTCTCCCACCCCCTCAATTTTTTGTTTCTCTGTGTTTTCATGGCACATTGCAGATTGACCTCAAATTCTAGTTCAGTTTAGGCCCATAGGAGCTACTTAAAAAATGCATAGTAAACAAATGAATCAATGAACTCAGAGGCAATGGTATATGTTGTACAGTAAAGGAGATATTCAGGTGTCTGTCTCACTGGTACTCATTAAAGAATGAAAATAATATTATAATCTTCCTCACTATAGTCAACTTCTTATAATCCCAGCTGCTGGGTCATGATGTTCTTGACATTCACCAAAATTGACTGTGTGAAAATGAATCATTACAGAATATTAACTTTTTATTTTTTATTTTTTTAATGTTTTATTTATTTCTGAGGGACAGAGAGAGACAGCGTGAGCAAGGGAGGGTCAGAGAAAGAGGGAGACACAGTATCTGAAATAGGCTCCAGGCTCTGAGCTAGCTGTCAGCACAGAGCCCGACATGGGCTCAAACCCACGAACCGTGAGATGATGACCTGAACCAAAGTCGGGCTCTTAACCGACTGACTGAGCCACCCAGGCGCCCCAAGAATATTAACTTTTTAAAAAGTCCAAATTCTAGATGGTTGAATTTTTGCTTACTGGTCCTTAGTAGTTTAGCCTAGCATCTTTGGGTTTGAAGTTTGCCTTTCTTCCTTTGCATGTGCAAGTTATTTAATTTTTGGTGTCTCACATTCCTTTTCCATGAAATTATGATAATGACAATATCTTTTCTGCACGGTTATTATGAAGTTTGTATAATGCTAAATGAATATCACTATGTAACAGCGTTTGGCACGTAGGAAGGCCTCAACAAGTATTTTCTTTTAGTATTTTTTCATTATTATTATTTTAAAAGATTTTTATTAGCAGATAGATGGAAGTCTGGAAGAATTGCTGGTTTGTTAGTTGTGTCTGGTTTTGGGAGACTGAGTTTAATGTGCTGGTTAAGTATTCTGTAGTGCTTTCCAACCATTTGTTTTCTGTTTTTATTTTTTTAAATATTTATTTATTTTTGAAAGAGAGAGAGAGAGAGAGAGGGAGAGAGAGAGAGAATGGGAGAAACAGAGAGAGAGGGAGACACAGAATTTGAAGCAGGTTCCAGACTCTGAGCTGTCAGCATAGAGAGTGATGTGGGGCTCGAACTCACAAACTGCAAGTCCATGAGCTGAGCCCAAGTCTGACACTCAATGGACTGAGCCACCCAGTTGCCCCACCAACAATTTGTTTTAAATGTACAATGATGTTTTAGGATAGTAATTGAATTGTAAAAGCTGTACATAGATGATAGTTAAGAGAAGAAAAAAGAATAGCTCAAGAGAGAGTATAGAAAGAGAAAAGGAGCTCAGGCCTAAAACTTGGAGCAACCCCACCAACTGGAGTTAGAGATGGAGCTAGCAAAGCCAAAAGATTAGAGTTCCAGAAGTAGAACTAGAATATCTATGCAAAGCGCAAGGGGGGAGATACCTTTTACAAGGGATAGTCAGCAGTTTCAAATACATCTGCAGAGGAAGCAAGGATGATTAGGTTGAGAAGTCTATTCATTTTTGTTAAATTGCTTCTTGATAGCAAGGATTGAATTTTATCAATATATGTATTCATTTTGCTGGCATGGTGCCTGGCTTATGGTAGATAGTCAATGTACATTTGTCAAATGAATGAATAAAAGGGACATTGGAAATCGGATTTTCCATGGAGTTTCATGACAGAAATCAGATTTCAAAAGTTAAAAAGTAGTAGGATGCTGAGAAGATGGGAGGTACCAGTTGAGGAAATGGTTATATCACAGGTGGGAGAATTAGGAATGTAACTGAAAGAAGTCACAGGGTAAATAAAAGGTCTTTTTGAAAACACTGTGTTGGGAGGGAACTTGGGTAGTTCAGTCGGATAGGCATCAGACTACGGCTCAGATCATGATCTCTTGATCTGTGAGTGTGCGTTGGACTTTGTGCTGACAGCTCAGAGCCTGGAGCCTGCTTCGGATTCTGTGTCTCCCTCTCTTTCTGCCCCTCCCCCGCTTGTGCTCTGTCTCTCTTGATCTCAAAAATAAATAAAATATAAATAAAAATTAAAAAAAGAAAACACTGTGGGAGGTGTTGGGGAACCTGGGCATGTTTTTAATGAAGAGAGGAAGAGATTGAAGATGCCCCCAAAAGAAGGGGTGAATGATGGAAAAAGAAATAGGGATGGGAAGGAGAAACTACAAGTGGGACACCTTATCCTCTGTGATTTGAGAAAGGAAGGTCTGACCAAGCTGAGGTTTAGGGATGGAAGGGAGGGACCAGCAGAGATCTTGTGTTGGGTGGCCTAAGTGTTCTTGGTGTTGGAGAGTATAGCGGGGGCTAGGGATTTGAACCAGAAAGATCAAAAACAACTCTACAGGACGCTTTATCTCTGATCTACGGGATAGAGAAGTGGGCCCACTGTCCTTAGCCAAAGGCTAAGGGTTTCACATGTTCCTTGGGTTCTGAAATTATTTCCTGAGAATATTTTGTATATTTGGAATTACTTTAGATCATTAATACTAAGGCTAGAAGAAATAGAGATAAATCTTTTCAGCACCAAGCAGCACTTTTATAAAATGGTGTAAAATCATGTCGAGTCCTAAGAATGTTCATTATTACTAATAGTCACTTTGGCAGAGCACAGTTAGGTGTATTTCATTTCCTCTCTCAATGTTAAGGCAATAACATTTTTAAATCTAGAAAAAGAGATGCTTTAGTGTTTTCATGACAATAATTCAAATGTGTAAATTACTGGTTTATAGGCACACACCTTGTAAATGTCACTATCACATTTGTAGCCCTGTGGATTCCAGGGTTTGAATTTAATCAGCCTCTGTTAAATAGTTTTTTTGGTGAGTTCTTTTGTTTTAATGTTTTTGCCTCATTATTTAAAAAAAATTTTAAGATTTTATTTAGATTCCAGTTAGTTAACTTACAGTATAATGTTAGTTTCAGGTGTATAATATAGTGATTCAACATTTCTTTTCATAAAATTTTTCATGTTTTTTTTTTGAGAGAGAGAGAGAAAGAAAGAGAGAGAGAGAAAGCACACATGGGAGGAGCAGAGAGAAGAGGGAGAGAGAGAATCCCAAGCAGGCTCTGTGTTGTTTCCACAGAGCCCAACACAGGGCTCAAACTCATGAACCATGAGATCATAACCTGACCCCAAACCAAGAGTCTGACACTTAACAGACTGAGTCACCCAGGTGCCCCATGATTCAACATTTCCATACAACACCTGGTGCCTCATCACAACAAGTGCCTCAGCATCTTTTTTTCAGAAGAGAAGGATTGACACATGTCTAAATGAGAGCAACTGGACTGAATCTGAGCCAAAACTTTCAAGTTGATTTGGTCCATTTTCTTTAGAGTTTTGGGATTCTTTTAACAGGAAGAAAGTTGAGTGATAGCAATCAGCTACAGCTAAGAACTGTGCAACCATGTAGTCCCCATCTCTTCTAGCATGTAAATAAATAACACTAGGCTTCTAAAATATACAACACTCATCCCATCCTGACAGCACCCTTTTATAACAGTGTGTGTGTGTGTGTGTGTGTGTGTGTGTGTGTGTGTGTGTGTGTGTGTGGAAAGGGGAGACTTCAGTATGGGGATGTTTCTGTTACAGGAGTTTGCTTAGAATTTTTAGGCATTTTCATGTCCACAGCTTTTAACATCTAGATTTCATCCTCAAGATCTCTTTCCATTTGCAGCAGTGGAGCAATGTTTGTGAGTTGTGCCATTTTATATCTGGGTCATTTTTTTCAACATTTATTTAGTTTTGAGAGAGAGAGAGAGAGAAAGAATGAGCAGGGGGATAGGTAGAGAGAGAGGGGGACAGAGAATCCAAAGTGGGCTCTGTGTGCTAACAGTAGAAAAACAGATGTGGGTCTCCAACTCATGAACCATGAGATCATGACCTGAGCAGAAGTCAGATGCTCAACTGACAGAGCCACCCAGGGTGCCTCAGATCTGGATCAAATTTAATACTTGGTGCTTCCTTGAATTTTGGGGCAGGCTGTAGCTTTTATATTGACCAGCTTATAACAAAAGCTGATTTTCCCCTGTTGCAGTTCTTCATGATTTTCCCCTTTAATTCTGCTCTTTGACAGCAAAATAACTCTTTAACAACTTCAGAGTGTGGTTTAAAATCTGAATTTCTATTGCTGAGAGTTTCAGGATTTTGCACTTTTTGTTTTTGTAAGGCAAAATGTTTTGATTTTTGAGAATGTGTTCATCAACTATCAAGCTTATTTTGTATGAGTTTTAAATTACCTTTTAACATCTCTGTCCTTTGTGTTTAGTATATTTAGAATGGACACTATTATTATAACCCATTGGGTATGAGTTCCTGAGGCTCAGATTCTACCACATTTTATTAAATTGTAAAGATACAGTTTTCACTCTCAAGCATATAGATGCAAAGGCTGGATTCAGATAGTTTTCTGCCCACAGTAAGTTTTATAACTGATCAAGTTTCCTTCTTCACTTTTGGCCAGTAGATATTTTAAAACCAAATTTGAAGCCTACTTTGAGTAACTTCATATGACCACAGGTATACATTTCTGGTGGCTGATCCCCTCCCCGCCCCTGTGCAGTTTTACGATTTTCCATTTGTCCTGGTTTTTAAAACTTTTTGTTTGGGGCTCCTGGGTGGCTCAGTCAGTTAAGGGTCTGACTCTTGATTTTGGCTCAGGTTATGATCTCATGGTTAATTAGTTTGAACCCCCTGGCAAGCTCTGCACTGACAGCCTGGAGCCTGCTTGGGATTCTGTCTCTCTCCCTCTCTCTCTTTGCTCCTCGCTTGCTCACGTGCTCTCTCAAAATAAATAAATAAACTTAAAAAATAAAGAGTTTTTTCTTCTTTTATACATGCTTATGACTTCAAGTCCTTGGCAGAAAGAAGTGGATGATAAGTAAATACATATAAATGGTGTCTATAGCACAGTCTTCCTATAACTTCTCAGTTTTCTGGAAGACACTTTAAGAAATTTGTTATCACCTCCTAAACCACCACTTCCATGGATAGAAATGTTTACCTAGTCACTTCCTAAGAGGCTTCTGTATCACCCTCTTACTGTAACAAATGCAAGCATCTCTGTGGAGGAGCCACACTACATAAATCTGGGGAAACTTCCAGCCACATCAACTGTTATTTTATTCCTGAGGGATCAATAACCTTGGAGAGTAGGCCTTTGAAACAGAGCTGTGGCAAGTGCCTTAGCAAGTTAGGGCCATGCCATCTTATACTCATGGCCACTGCTTAGTACTGCTGCAAGTATTATAATACTCAGAAATGTCTTACTGTCAACTCTCTTGAATATGCTACAACTTCTGTCTTCTGTTACCTTGAACCATACATGCTTACCTGAAGTAAGGTGATGGATGTGACATTATATGATACTGCTAGCACATTAAAAAAAATACATATTGAAAGACAAGTCTAAGAATGGCCCTTCCTTCTTGAGAATCTGCATTGTATAATCTTGAGTCATCGAGTACAACTTTAATCATCCAGAGCCTGAACATAAGTTCGTATATTTGAAATGACCTGCAGATTTGGTGTGGTCTGTGCTCTGATGACTCACTTGGTCAGAATTATGCATATTTTGACCAGGCTTAACATTGGTACCTGCTCTTTTGATCTAGGAGACATTTAGCGATACAGTTATACCACCTAGAGACTTTTTCTAGGCCATTAAAAATGTCAAATTGAGTCCAGTCAAGAGTTTTACCATGTTCTCCAGATACAGGGTGATTCTGCAGAATCTTATTGAAGAAATCATCAAGCAGTATTGAGTCTGATGGTGCAACTCAGGGTTGTAAGCACTCCGAGCTATTGCTTAGGATTTTGTTATTTACATTTTGACCTAAGGGTGGAAATGTGCTTCTTTTGACAATTTCATGCAATATGTGGTTCTCAGGTAAAGATAGTAAGATGAAAGATACTAAAAAGGCATATATTTGTGACCTACAGATGGTCAAGAACACCTTATGAGTCTGCCTAGAATTTTCAAAGTCTATTTCAAGGTAAAACGGAATCTCTTGGCACATTTGACTTCACAATATTCACCTAGCACCAGAGTACCATTCCTTCTACACAACACACAAATATTACACATAAGCATTACCTTGCTTCCTGGAAGAAGAACATTTAGTAGTTCATGAAGGAATAATCTGAAAGTTTGTACTTAGCTGGCAGTCTAGATTGGAGATGTTATTTAGGCCCAAACTGGGGAGTAGGCTGATGTGGCAACAGGTGGTTAAACCGACCTAGGCTGATAGGGTGCTGGGTGTCAGCATAGCTGAACTTTCTACTGGAGACAGGGTGAGCCTCTTGTGATCTACCCTGGTTTTGCCTATGCTTCTGAACTATCTTATTCTTTTTCTATTGAACAAATTTTGCATATAACATTGTGTAAATTGAAGGCGTCCAACCTGTTAACTTTGATAAATTTATATATGGTAATTTGTTGCCATTATAGTGATATTAATCACATTACATAAATATAGTGCAACATTGTTGTCTATAATCATTACACTGTACATTAGAGTGCTATGGCTTGTTTACAACTCATTGCAAGTTTGTACCCTTAAATAGCATCCACCCCCTCTTCGTGCTCCATCTCCCCTGGTAACCACCATTTTACTGTTTTTTTTTTTTTTTGTTAAAACAGGTTTGATTTTTTAAAAACTTTTTAATGTTTATTTATGTTTGGGAGAGAGAGAGAAACAGAGCGTGAGTGGGGGAGGGGCAGAGAGAGAGGGAGACACCGAATCTGAAGCAGGCTCTGGGCTCTGAGCTGCCCGCACAGAGCCCAACACAAGGCTCAAACCCAAGAACTGTGAGATCATGACCTGAGCTGGAGTCCAGCGCTTAACTGACTGAATTACCCAGGTGCCCCTGATTTTTAAAAATTCCATATATATGTGATATTATACAATACTTGTCTTTCTCTGTCTTACTTATATCACTTAGTATAATGTGCTTAAGGTCCATCCATGTTGTCACAAATGGGGTATATCCTCCTTTCTGATGGCTGAATAATATTCCATTGTGTATATGTACAACATTTTTATTCATTCATCCATTGATGGGAATGGAACAATCTGATAAAAAATGGCAGAAGAGCTAAATAGACATTTTTTCCCCAAAAGGGACATGAAAATGGCCAACAGGTACATGAAAAGATGATCAACATCACTCCTCATCAGGGAAATGCAAATCCATATAATAGTGAGCTATCCCCTCACACCTATTAGAATCATCAAAAAGACCAGAGACAACAGGTGCTGAAGAGAATGTGGTAAAAAGGGAACCCTTATACACAGTTGGGGGAAATGTAAATTGGTCAACCACTATGGAAAACAGTATGAAGTTTTCTCAAAGAATTTAAAATAGAAATGCCATACAATCTAGAAATTCCACTTCTGGGTACATACCCAAAGGAAATGAGAACAGGATTTTGATGAGATATCTGACCTCCCTTGCTCTTAACCTATAAATAGCAGTCTAACTCTGACTTCCTGTGTCCCTGACAGTTTCACCTCTGAAAAACCATAATTTGACATCCTAGTCTCTATGTTTAAAACCACGCATGATACAATGATTACATCACCACCCCCAATGCCTGCCCCTTTTTCCTGATAGTTTGACTTCTCTATTTGATCCTTGATCACTTCCAAACTCAGATAAGCTCAAGGTCTTAAACACTCTATGAAAACATGTTCAAATATATATGTATTTTTTCTCTTGTGCTATGGCATTGTGTTGCTAAAAAAGATATTCAAAATATTTAATAATCAGAACACAATGAATGCCAACAGTCAAGGTGACTCTGCAAGTCTTGAAAACTTAAGACTGTAATTGTGCATATCAGCTGAATATCAGCCTTGGCCATAACATATCCACCAGATGAATCCTAAAGCATTTTACAAGCATAAAGTCAGTCTTTAATCAATCAATCAATCAATCAATTAATTAAATGCTTATTGCAAACCTACTATGTGCCACACACTGTACAGTACTGGTTATAATAAGACCTATTAGCTAAAGGAATTTTACAAGTTATTCCTATAATTACACGAGGGTTGGAAACTATGTTAGATTTCCTCTGAAATCTAGAAAAGTAAATACTCTGCGCTGATGGGAAACTATGATCCTAATGATTTGGACAATCTAAAAGTGACAAGCACTGGGTTTTCCTTTTTATAATATTAGTAGGAGAAGGATTTAGGATTTTTTTCTCCATTCTGGGTCTCCAAAGAACTGTACAGGAAAAGTTGAGTTAACTAAACCTTTAAGAGTAATGCCCAGGAAAGAGAGAGAATATCATCTGCATCAACACAAGGAAAAGAAACTTTCATATCACTTCCGGATTTTCACATTTTTCTTAAATTAAAGAGAATTTATTTCAAACGGCATTATTCTTAATTTCTTCAGGTGTTTTGATAGTTGGTGAGCAGCTGAAACTACAGAGTGTAGACAAGACAGAAGGGAGAAAAAACATTCAAGGTGAGCACTGAGGAGAGTTTGCATGCCTAATGATCAAGAATTATCCAGAAATCCTGGGTGAGGAGGGGGGGTCTCCCGCCAGGCTGGGGCCAATTATCCAGATGTTGTGGCTGAACTGAATGATGTGGGAGGGTTTGCTCTGCAGGAAATGAACTTGATGAATGTTCCTTTACTTCAACATGTGGCACAGCTGAGCACATATATTCCTCTCAGGATTATATTTTTATAGCAAGGCCAAAAAGAGGTATGAATCCAGTGCTTCATTTTTTTTTTCAAATTAGCATTTACTTTGGATGTCTTCTGAATAAGTGAAACATGAGCTATAATGTCAGGGCTTAGGAAACTCCTGTGAAAGAAATTCCTCTAAAAACTTTCTGGATGCTATAAGACTTTTGAATATCTTAGAAAGCATGAAATCTGGACACTGATTTATCCCTAAACCATCTCAAAAGCCAAGTTTAAAATGGCAGGTAAATGGTAAGATGCTCAGTAAATGATGCTGTCTGCACGAATGGATATTTAGATTGAAGGGAAATGCAGAAGTACATGGCAGTGGGTAGGGATGGTGCAACTTTGTTTTTGCTTCAAGAATCATTTTGCTTTGCTTTGCTTGTTTTTTTTCTTGAAGAATGAGAAAATTTGAGACCTGCTACTTTTTTAAGTTTATTTATTTATTTTGAGAGAGAGAGACCAAGCATGGGAAGAACAGAGAGAGAGGAGAGAGAGAGAGAATCTCAAGTCGGCTCTGCACTGTCAGAGCAGAGCCCGATGCAGGGCTTGAACTCACGAACTGTGAGATCATGACATGAGCCGAAATTGAGTTACACACTCAACCGACTGAGCTCCCCAGGCACCTCGAAAGGGAAGGGTCAGAGAGAGAGAGAGACAAAGACTCTGAAACAGGTTCCAGGCCCTGAGCTGGCAGTCAGCACAGAGCCCGACGCGGGGCTCGAACCCACAAACCGTGAGATCATGACCTAAGCGAAAGTCGGACGCTTAACCGACTAAGCCACCCAGGTGCCCCTAGAACTGTTACTTTTAACAGAACTCTCTGGCATAGACAATAACAGCCCTGAAGCTTCCATACATTTAGTGAAGGGAGTCATCACTGTTGATTGAAGGCAGAAGCAATTTTGATCCTTACTTCCTTTTCTCATAATATTCTCTTCCCTCATAATGTCTCTTCCCCAATGATGAGGAAAAATGAATGAATTATTGTGTCTGATATCCCTCCTGGGCACAGACCATGTTTACTAGGAGTGATCCCACTGAAGGCATTGTCAGAGCAGTTGAGAAGGTAGAAATAGTTCTGAATGTAAAAGGAAGATAACCTAATAATTGTTTAGGCCTCTGTAGTTGCCTTGATTATGACTTTAAAAATTTATCTATGGAGGAAATTATACCTCTAGGAATTAATCTTCACTAGTGTCCTTTATCATGGGTAAATGCCTCCTCAGGGGGGAAAATTTGTTTAAAACATTTTTTTAGTGCTTATTTATTTTTGAGAGAGGGAGAGACAGAGCATGAGTGGGGGAGGGGCGGGGGGTAGGGAGGGAGATACAGAATCTGAAGCAGGTTCCAGGCTCCGGAGCTTTCAGTGCAAAGCTGAATGCAGGGCTTGAACTTAAACCGTGAGATCGTGACCTGAGCTGAGGAAAATTTTAAGTAATCATGGTAATCATGAATCACTGTGCCAAGTTTGCCAGTAAAAAGTCCTTTCATACAGTTCACCAAGAATAATAAAATAAATTTAAACATATTTTATTTTTTGTTGGTCCTTTTTAAAACTGAAGTGCCTAGTTAACATATAGTGTTATATTAGTTTTAGGTGTACAATATAATAATTCAACAATTCTCTACACTTCTCAGTGCTTCACAAATAAACATATTTCGTTTTTAAAAACATTAATATATTTGTTGCAGTTTATGAATGATATAAATATTTGCTTTAGTGATAGTGCATCTAAATGCTGTTTTTTTAATTTTTAAATTTTTATTTAAAGTTTTTTATTTTAAGTTTATTTATTTATTTTGAGAGAGACAGCATGAGGAGGGGAGGGGCAAAGAAGGAGGGATTGAGAGAGAGAGAGAGGGAGGGAGAGAGAGAAAAAGACAGAATCCCAAGCAGGCTCCATACTGTCAGTGTAGAGCCAGATGTTGGTCTCGAACTTCCAAAACAGTGAGATCATGACCTGAGCCGAAACCAAGAGTCAGACCCTTAACCAAATGAGACATCCAGGCACCCCTATATACCTTGTATTTTTTTTAAAAAGAGGACTATTCAGAAAAGATAAAAAGTTATAACCCTTTGGTTTTTTTCCAATTCAGATCACGTCTACGTAATGTTAATCTTAGTTAACAAATTATATGCTTTGGTCTTTGATGAATCTATCTGAGGAAACTAAAGACTATCTTCCTCTGCACACCCAAATTGTCATATTGTCTAGGAATCAGTCATTCCGTCCCTATACATTGTAGCATCCACAAAGTTCTTATAGTGACTGTACCTTGAGAGACAGCCTAGCTGTTTTTTGTTGAACAAGTTTACAGTTGTAAGTGCTTTGGGACTTGTTTTTCAAGCTTCACAAATCAAAGTGGCTAAACTTTCTTGATTGTGAATCTTCAGGGAGAGGGTTCAAATTAATTTAATCTTTTTAAAGCACCAGCTAAATTGTCAGTACTATGCCAGGTACTGCATCTGGAAAGAGAGATAAATGGAGTCGAATGCTATCCTGTTTATTTAGAGCGCAGATATTTAGCACCTGCAAATGTCTAGAATATTTGCAAACTGAAGTAAATAAAGAAGCCTCCAAGCACAATCATTCTTTTTCAAAATAGCTGAGGAGATGCGATGTGTTGGGTTAATTTTCCAAGTGGAATAAAGAACTGTTCTATTTGTCTAGTGATGACGGCTATATGAGTCAAAACTTGATCATGACAGCCTTCCAATTTTCATAAAATGGAAACAAAAATGTGAAAATAAGGTTTATTTTCACCAAAATGTACCAAAACTTGGGCTAAACTTGTAGTTTTGCACAATGTTTTGGAACAAAATGCTTAAAAGGCTGAAGGAATCAAGGACTTCAATTTTTTAAGGACTTCTCTGAAACTTTTAGTATTCAAATCATTTTCTTCAATGTATCTATCTTGGTATTATTCTTGTTAGTTTCCTTTTTTTTTTTTTTCATTCTTCTTTTGAGAACTGGACTTACGCTACCAGATCTTCCATTGTCAGTGGTGTTACATATGGTCAGGGTAGTTCTTCAGCATCAATTTATCAACTGCATGAAACCCTAAATGTTTTGCAGGATTTGCAGTTTCACTTTGAAATTGGTTTGCTTTGTATTGTCTGACAATATCAGGAAATCTGCCAGACAATGATCAACATAGGTTCATACTAGGCTGGAAGAGATGTTTGAGTACACACTAATTTTATAGATGGTCAGTTCATTTTTGAATAATTTGTATTATAATATCTCTTGCTTCTCCTCATACCCTCTTATTCTGGGGACACAGGTAATGGATACTCAGATAATGAAGACCACCTGTCTGTGTTTCCTACAAGCCACAGCAAATTAAGAGCCTTTAAATGAGATTATTTAGTTTAAGTGTTCTGAATGCAAGATTTTTCTGTATTCTTTCATTATCGAAGAGAATGTACTTATCTCTTAAATTGAAGCCTTCAGCATATACTTTTATTGTTCTAAATGTTAAATGTGAAAGGATTCTGTCTGTCTCTTTTAAATGATTGGGAACTTCCCAAGGGCAGGATGTCTATTAGCAAAACAGAAAATATATCTAACATGATGGAAGAATACTTTTTGAGGTAGCACTCAGCCTAGAAGTTGTTCTTTTTCTTGTTAAAATTCAGAGTGCCTTATAATAATGTCTCCCAAACCATGTCCTTTGGAATTCTTACTTTCTATGAGAAGTTAACAGATGTTCCAAGAGAAAATATGTCCATGTTCAAAATTAATTTGGGAAAGGAATGCAAAATGGTGCAACTGCCATGGAAAACAATATGGAGGTTTCTTAACAAAATTAAAAAAATGGAACTACCATATGATCCAACAATCCCACTACTGGGTGTTTATCCCAAATCAGGATCTCAAAGAGGTGCCTGCTCTCCTATGTTCATGGCAGAACTACCACAATAGTCAAGATAGAGAAACAATCTAAATGTCCATCAGTGGATGAATGGATGAAAATGTGCTATATACATAAAATAAAATACTATTCAGCATCAAAAAAAGAAGGAAATCTTGTCATATGCTACAATAAGGATGAAACTTGAGGGCATTCTGGTGAGTGAAATAAGCCAGTCATGTAAAGACAAATACTGCATGATTTCGCTTAAATGAGGCATCTAAAGTAGTCAATTTCTTTGTGTGTGTGTGTGTAAGATTTTATTTTTAAGTAACCTTTACACCCAGCATGGCACTCAAACTCACAACCCCAAGATCAAGAGTCACATGCCCTGCCAACCAAGCCATCCAGGTGCCCTAAAGTAGTCAATTTCCTAGAAACAGAAAATAGAATGGTAGTTGCCAGTGGCTGTGAGGAGGAGGGAAAGGGGAATTGTTGTTCAGTGGGTACAGAGTTTTAGTTTTTCAAGATGAAATAGTTCTAGAGATTCATTGCAAAACAATGTACATACAGTTAACACTACCATACTCTCCACTTAAAAGTAGTTAGATAGTAAACTTTATTATTATTTTTTTGCCACAATTAAAAAAAAAACCTTGTGGAAAATATCATACACTGAGTCTTCCTTTAGGTATTTGCCTTGAATTTTAGCATAGTATTAGTGTTGAGAATCACTCCAATAAGGAAACTCGTTTACCTTTCTTTAACCCACTCCTTTCCAAGCTCATTTGACAACAGAACTTTTTTTTTTCATTGTTAGTGAGGACTATTTATTAACATTCTAGAGGACATTAGTGGGTGGACCAGCAGTTTGGGAAAATGCTGCCCTACAGAGATCTGACCCCAGCACAGCACAGAGAAAGAAAAAAAAATATTTCCAGGCAGCTGTTATAGATTCAGTTTTGGAGATAAAATATTTAACAGAGCCCATGCAGGAAAAGCCTCACCTCTTTTAGGTCTTTGGACATCTATAAAGGTCATTGCAATAGTAAATAAAAGAGCTATAGAAATATATTTGGTGAAAACTGTATAAAGTTCAGTGATTCCCAAACCTGGCCAAATCTGCTTGGGTCACTTTAAAAAACACAGTTTAGGGGCACCTGGGTGGCTCAGTTGGTTAAGCGTCAGACTTCCGCTTAGGTCATGATCTCACAGTTCCTGGATTTGAGCCGTTGGGCTCTGTGCTGACAACCAGCTCAGAGCCTGGAGCCTGTTTCAGATTCTGTGTCTCCCTCTCTCTCTGATCCTCCCCTGTTCACGCTCTCTTTCTCTCTCTCTCTCTCTCTGAAATAAATAAAACATTAAAAAAATTTTGAAAACAAACAAACAAACCACAGTTTAGGCTTTTCTATCCAGAGATTCCGATTTAATAGATTTGAAGATCAGCCAGGTTTGGGAGTCATGACTTTAGAAGCCTGAATTTTGAATCATTGCATTCAGAGAGACTGAGAATCATTCGAGATTTGCATATGTGCCCTGATATAAGGAAACGAGGGCACAGATTATGGATGAAGACAGGATAACAAAAGATAAAGATGACTTGGACTAGAACCAGAGCACAGAGCCTTTTGGCTAAGGGTTTCATGAATTCCTAAGAAAGGACTGGAAGTCAGTACCCAAATCCTTATTAGTGATGCTTGAAATTATTTATATATTGGTTTATACATATTCATTCTAAAGTTAACTGCTTAATAAATTACACACCTAATCCATTACATATGGTAGGTGTTTCAACCTGTAGGTCATTTTGTCTGCTATTATTGTTGTATTAGATCTGAATTTCTCCTTTGATGATTATAATCACGGTTTCTTGTCTAGAGAGTGGGCAGATGAGCCAAAAGTTCTTCTTGTACACTGGTAATATACCAGGCCTATTTCTGTCTGGGTTATACTGTCTCCTTGTTAGACAAACACTGGGAAAGAGAATCAAGGAATCAAGTTGTTAGAAAAAGAACTTTGAGAAGAAGAAAAATAAACATAAAACTATGAGGATGTAGCATAAAAACAACATTAGGCTGCAAACTTCCTTGGTAAATCATCATGAACTCAAACCCAATCACAGCAACACGAATCAAATTAATAGGGTTGATTTCAGGAGCCAAATGTTCTTTTTGGAAAAAAAAAAAACAAAACAACTCAAACCTGAAATGGTTGGGGGCCTGGCTGGCTTAGTCGGTAGAGCATGAGACTCTTAATTTCAGAGATGTCAGTTCAAGCCCCGCACTGGGCCTGAAGCTTACTTAAAAACTTTTAATTTAAAAATGGAAATGGTGGCCTCAGTCTGTGGATTTTGAGTTAAGGTAGACTCAACATGGACTGCAAGTGCTAGAATGCCAAACCAATGATATTGCCCCCTCGCTACCTGATACTCGCAATTCAACCTAAGGGATTCAATTTCTCTATTCTAATGTTTTATCTCTGACCTTAAGAGAAACAAAATAAATGTGGGATGGAGGTAGCCAATAGGTGCGCCAGCTGTAATGCCTGGGTTCAAATATGAGCCCTGCTACTTACCAAATGATACTGGGTAAGTTGCTTTTCCTCTCTCAGCCTGTCTTCTTAGCTGTAAAATGTGGGATTATAATGACACCTATCTCATAAAGTTGTGAGTATTAAATAAGATAATGTATGTAAAGCACCCAGAATGGTACCTGGCCTATAGAAAGCACTCAATAAATGGTAGCTGTTATCATTGTTACTCATTGATTTCTGGCCATGAGCAAGTTTCAGACTCTTTCCTGAGCCAGGATTCTAGAAAGAGTAGACAGTGCAGGGTGGGGAGTAGAGTTGGGGGTTAGAAAATGATGGGGGACAAAATTTACTTGCTAAGGATTAGACCTATCTCATGGTATTCCAGTTCAATCTTAACTCCCCCGACAGTTTGGATAACCTCATTCCACATGATGTTTATTATACTACATCTATGTGTCATTTTACATTATAAAACTTGCTCTCTTGGCTGCATAGGGGGAGAAAGTATCTTTGATATGCTAATTCTAATTTTTATGCAAGTAATGAGTCCGGATAAATTATTTCGTCTCTTAGACCAGAGCACTTAATATGGCAACTGCAAAAGAATAGGGTTAAGGATGTCAGAGTTTATTTTCCAAGAAATTGCTATCAGAAGAGAAGCAATTGCTTAGCAGAAAGAAAGCCTTTCTTAAGATTGGCATATTTCTTATCTCTGAGAAAAATTGTGGGGGCTTAGTATCTAGGCTGACAGGCAGAATTAGGTACTTTCCAGGTACTGAACTCTTTATTTTATTTATTATTATTATTTTTTAAGGTTTATTATTTATTTTGAGAGAGGGAACAAGAGGGAGAGGAACAGAGAGAGGGAGAGAGAGAATCCTGAGCAGGCTCAGACCCACAAACCATGACATCATGACCTGAGCCAAAGTCAGACATTTAATCGACTGAACTACCCAGATGCCCCTAAACTCTTTATTTTAATATTGCCTATGATATTTAGGCATTTCTCAGTATTTAGATTTCTCAGTCCAGCTAGAAATGCTCCTTACCCATGACTTTTAGTTTGTTTTGTCATTTAGATGTACACTTGATATACTATAGGTGACCATATCAAATGCCCTGTTAGATTTTGTTATGATTGTAGGATTGGGGATGTAAGGAAATGGTCAGAAAAAGGGGCAAATCTCCCAGGACAACAGACTAAACGAACTCTTCATCCTCTGCCGGCCACCCGTATTAGCTCCCACTGCCTCCATCTCATACCTTCTTTTCCTGGTCCATTATCTGTCTAAAATGCTCCATGCTTTCTTGCCCCCGCATCTGTTCTCACTTATTAATTCATTTCACAAACATGTTTGGAGCACCTGCTGTGTGGTATGAACTGCACTAAAAATTGGAGTCATGGCACTAAACAGGACAAATGTCCTGGCTTGAGAAACTTTTTTTCTTCCTATCTTTATTTTTTTAAGTTTATTTATTTTGAGACAGTGAGAGAAAGAGTGCATATGCATGCGAGCCAGGGAGGGGTGAAGAGAGAGGGAGAGAGAGAATACCAAGTAGGCTCCACGTTGTCAGTGTGGTGCCTGATTCCGGGCTTGGTCTCATGAACAGTGAGATGATGACCTGAACCAAAACCAAGTGTCAAACGCTTAACCAATTGAGCCACAGAGGCACCCCTTCCTATCTTTAAATGTATCTACCATCCTTTAAGACCCGACCACAGGTCATCCTATTATATGTACCTCTTTCTGATTAACTCAACTGATAGTACCTTTTCTTGCTCTCAACTAGCACTTAATTGGTATATCACTCATTTGATGCTTATCATATACTCTATTTTATATGAATGCCTAATTCATAGGAGCTGAACCACAAGGCCTTAAAAAGGGAGATGGCCCCAACATTGATCTGATGTCTTAACAATGTCATTAAGGAGCCAAGCTGCTTTGATCCTTCCACTGCCCCCCTCAGGGAGTCAGCAATGTCTTCCGTCATAGTTTGAAAATGGCTGCTGTAGTTCCAAGCACCACACTGTTACATTACAGTGTCCAAAGCAGGATGCAACAGCAGCACCAAAAGGGTCTCCTTTTTCCGTGCCTTTTTCAGAAGCCCCAGACTATTTTTCATCACCAGCAAAGCGGTACGGGGTTGCTATTGCTGCCTTAAATCATTATGATTCACCTCGTAGGTCTGGACATATTGCTGCCAGCACCATATTGGGGATCTGTTAGGAGAGAAAGACTGAGAAATGACTGTTGGCTGGGAAACAAACCACATATGCCAGCGTGTTTATGATTTTGATTTGTATATTTATTAGCTATGTTACCTTGGACAAACTAGCTACCTTTTCTAATTCTCAAAATTAGGCATAGTAATACCTATCTCATAGGGCATCAAATGAAATCTTTCTTCTACAAATGACTCAAAAATAGTAGACCCTCACGTGTTTCCTATATGCATAGATTAGGCATGGCTCTAGAATAGGACACCTCTAACCATGTTCCCAGATTCTCATCTCTAGTCTTCGTCTTAGCGTATACAGATAATTATATGAAGCTTTGCGTTGTTGGTTCTGTGTATATGCTGAGTAAGCGATTGGCCATGATTGTAATCCAGAGTATTGAAAGAGACTCTCAAATTTAAAAATGCTTTCTTCACAATTCCTGTGACTCATGTCTCCTGGTATAATTCTATGATCATCAGAAGGATAACACAGAGAAGTATTTATCAGGTAGTAGTATCTTAGTGTGGATTTGGGTTGAGGGATAGGTCTAGAAACTACATACTGTAGGATTAACTCATTTTGTTTCATTTGGGTTCCAGAGCTCAGGATATCATAAATTAGTTCATACTACGGTATAATATCTAACTCTAATCTAATGTGTTCAATGGCCTAGTCATATGTAGACTTTCACATCTAGGTCAGAATCTTGAATCACACAAATCTGAACTTGGATTCCATCTCTCACTCAGAGTGTAATTGTGAGCAACTTATCTATCCTCTTTGAGCTGTGTTCTTTGCTTGTAAACTAGCTGAAAATAGTAGCAATACCTTTGTAGAGTTGAAAGCATTAAATAAGAGTATACAAAAGGGCTTAGAACATTAAGAGTGTCCAAATGTTCGCTAATATTATTGTTATTTATTAAGCTGAATCGTATAATCAAAATCATGTCATAGCATAGAAAGAGCAGGGATGGTGATTCTTACCTTGCCTTTGAAGAAATGGACACATAAAGTTTAAGTGATTTGCTTTCCATCTTCCAGGAAGAAAATGATAAAGCCATAGAATGTAGGCCTTTAGCACACATCCAGAGGTCCTTCTGCCGGGATTAAAGACTCTCTCAGGGGTGCCTTGGTGGCTCAGTTGGTTGGGTCGGACTTCGGCTCAGATCCTTATCTCACTGTTAGTGAGTTCGAGCTTAGTGTTGGGCTCTGTGCTGACAACTCAGAGCCTGGAGCCTGCTTTGGATTCTGTGTGTCTGTCTCTCTCTCAGTCCCTACCCCGCTCACACTTTGTCTCTCTCTCTCAAAAATAAACATTAAAAAACTTAAAAAAAAAAAAAAAGAATCTCTCAAAGAACTCTATCTTCCTGACCAAAACTGATTTCTAATGACACAGCTAGTTTGTGGCAGCTGTTCTGATAAAAGAACAGGGTTAAAAATACTGTTTATTTTTTTGAATTAATGGGCAACATGTGCCACAAACACTCGTGGCCATTCTTCTATCTGCCACATCATCCTTCTTAGCCAGGGTCATGAGGAATCAAGGTCTCACATGCAGATTGGAAGTTCAGACATGTGGCAAGATGGTCTGTGGGCAGGAAATAACCTGGTCAATCTTGTTCCCTATGATATGCCCAGCTCTTATCACAGAGCTTGTCCCATGGCAGGAGCTCAATAAATACTTGCGAAATAAATTAATTCTTTGGCATTTTTTAAGAGCTGAAATGTAATGGTTAGAGTTTTCTTTTTTGGTTTGTATAAAAATATAATGAACCTACCTGATTTTTACAAATGTATCATTTGAACAACGTGTTTCTAAAGACCCCTAAAGCATAAGAATGAACCAGCCAGGCTGGAATTGTTAATGTTTCCAATCCAGATCTGGACTTTGGATGAGCTTTCATTTCATTCAGAGTTTGACTTTAATAACGTTGGTCTTCTCCCAAACTGCTCACAAATCACTTCCTGCAGTGAGAACTAATTTTCTAAAGGAACAGCAAAGCACAGTCCTTCGGGGCGAACTCAGCTAGGTTCTTTCTGACTTTTTGAGAAATGAAACATTTAGACAACGGTTTAACTCCTTTTCTTAGAACAATCAGCATAGATGTAGTGCCTTGAAAAGTAAATGGAGGAAGCAACCCTGAATTAGGAAAAGATGACAGTCTTTTTAACAATGGGCATTCTATAGTCCTGACTGTCATTACTCTCTCCCTATAGCTCTTTATGGATCCTGACAGTGTTTCTGTTTTCTCCTCTATCCCTAATTCCAGGAAAGGCTTCTTCTCAGTCCTTTCTGACATCACAGCAAATATAAAATTGCTTATTAATTAATTCACTCTTTTGTCATTTTGTGTACTGAGTGCCTTCTTCCAGGCACTGGTAAAAATCCTGAGGAGTCAGAGGTGAATGAACCATAGTCCGTACCCTCAAGGAATTCACAACCTCATGGAGGTAGACTGACAAGCAAACAGATAAATTATAAAGTGAAATAGTCAAGTGCTATTACCGAGATATGACCCAAATGCTGTAGGAACCCAAATGCTCTGTCTCCCAAGAGTATCTGATTTATCATCTTCATCTCTAATTCTGAAAGAGAATGCAAGGTCCTCATTAAATGATTTCAAGCCTCATAGAACAGGCTGGAGAGATATTTTTGGCAAAGGGCAACTTCCTGTTGTCCCTGAAATAACACAGAGAGGCTGCATACCTCATCTTTGTGTGAGACTAGTCTTGCTACTAATAGTATGTCTTCCAGCAAATTAGTAATAGAAACATATGGCTCAAAAGGAAGTATTCCCATCAATTAGCTGGAATAAAGACATGTCTTCTGCAAGGTATCTGAAGCAGTTCTGGGGAGGAAGGTACTTATTTTGGGGTATTGACGCTAAAGCAATGATCTCACCTGGCATGTCAAGTTTAATGGCAACTAGGCAACTGAAGGAATAGAAAGTAGTGCAGTTTCTATAAGCACTCAGGCATGGGAAGTGGTTGGGTCTTTTACTAGTCCAAATGGTCCCATTCGGAAGTACTCTGTAATTTTGTAAGGGGATCCTGCCCTTCCACTGCTCAACAGTGGGGGAAAGGCCCCTGAGATCAGGTCCTCTACCTCTGGATCTGAGAGGTTTTACAGATGACCTGGCTAACAGTGGAAAACTTTTGGGGCTCCTGGGTGGCTCCATTGGTTAAGCTGATTTTGGCTCAGGTCACGATCTCAAGGATTGTGAGTTTGAGCCCCACATCAGGCTCTGTGCTGACACTCAGACAGCTTAGAACCTGGAGTCTGATTTGAATTGTATGTCTCCCTTTCTCTCCCTGCTCACACTCTGTCTCTCTCTCAAAAATAAACATTAAAAATAAAAAAAAAATAGGAAAACCTTTACTAATGTTGCCTGTTAACAAAATAACAAACAAAACTAAATAAAAAGTCTCTCTTCTTCAGGGCAGGTGTGTTGAGGAAACTGCACATGAGGAATACAGAGTTTGTCGTGGAATTTTTGGGTACTTTTCTTTTAAGTGAGGTTTCATTTTGTCTTTCCTTAATCCTGGAACTAGTGATAATATTGTTTTCCTGTAGATGTTGATGTCATATATGAACACAATCTTTGCCAAGCCATCGTTCTCTTAGTCATAGTGTGAGGAAACAGTAGCATGCTCTCTAGAGTGAAATATTATTTGTTTTAAGGTATAGTTCCAAGTGTGATGAAAAATTCAGACCATCTGGTGCTATAGATGGAATGTGTGTGTCCCCTCAAAATCCAAATGTTGAAAACAAACTCCCAATGACATTAGGGGGTGGTTAGGTCATGAGGGCGGAGCCCTCATGAATGGGGTTAGTACTCTTTTAAAAAATTTTTTTTTACATTTATTTATTTTTGAGAGACAGAGCACGAGTAGGAGAGGGGCAGAGAGAGAGGGAGACACAGAATCCAAAGCAGGCTCCAGGCTCTGAGCTGTCAGCAAAGAGCCCGACTCAGGGCTCTAACCCAGGGACTGCAAGATCATGACCTGAGGCAAAGTTGGATGCTTAACTGGCTGAGCCACCCAGGTGCCCCTAATGGGGTTAGTACTCTTATGAAAGAGACTCTAGAGAGCTCCCTTACTCCTTCTACCATGTGGGGACATAGCAAAAAGATGGCCATCTATGAACCAGAAAGAAGGGTTTCATCAGACACAGAACCCTGATCTTGGATTTCCTAGCCTCCAGAACTGTGAGAAACACATGTTGTTGAAGCCATTCAGCCTATGTTCTTTTTGTTATAGCAGCCCCAAAGGACTAAGATGTATGGTTTCCAGTCCAGCCTGTAAGGAGCTTGGAAGTGGCAACTATATCCCAGCAAGTAAAATTCTTCTTAGATCAACCATTCTTCTTAGATCCACCAGAGAAGTAAGGTCACAGGGCCAACTGATACCCCCCAAATCGGAGAGACAGGTGAATACAAATAATCACATGTTACCCGTGCAGAAACCCATAGTCTGAAGCCTCTGCCAAAACCAGCGATGGAGCAGGAAACCCTGAATTACAATTGACAAATTTCAGGAAGCTTAATGTGAACAAACTGGAGACTTAAAAACTACAGGAGGAGCCAGTCATATGGCGGGATCCACACTTTTGTGAATGGTGTCTCAACGAACTTGACCTGGTTTTAGCAGTGAACATCAGAGAAAAAAGGCACGGGAGAGGAGGGGAAAAGTAACCACTTTGAAATAACCTAGAACATTCTACTCTTCTCAATAAGGCCTCCCTCAAGATAAATTATTTTACCAGAACCTAAACTATTGGGTTTTTTTCAGAGACTAACCAACCAGAGGGAAGGGAAATATGCAACTCCAGCCCTCTGTGGCCTTCCATTTGGTAAAAGGGAAGGATTGAATTCAAGCCCTCTGTGTCCATCCTGTGCCACCTAAGGGGGTGAAATAGAAAGGCATTTGGGGAAGTTCACAAGTTAGAGGCACAGGCTCACCAAAAAACTGAAATCTAATTGTAAGGCTATAGAACACTTCCAGTCTCCCTCCCCAACATCTTACCACCACATTACTAAAGGCCTATTTACAACAGCTCCTTTTGCCCAGTACATGATGCCCAGCTATCAAGGAAAATGTCCAGGTAGTATAGCAGGACTCAGATACAGCAGGGATGTTGGCTTTGTTAGACTGGGAATTTATTTTTTATTATTTTTTTTTAAATATATATTTTTTAATGTTTTATTTATTGCTAGGAGAGAGAGAGAGTGAGAGACAGCGTGAGCAGGGGAGGGTCAGAGAGAAAGGGAGTCACAGACTGAAACAGGCTCCAGGCTCTGAGCTGGCAGTCAGCACAGAGCCCGACGCGGGGCTCGAACCCACGAACCGCGAGATCATGACCCAAGCGAAAGTCGGATGCTTAACCGACTAAGCCACCCAGGCGCCCCTAGACTGGGAATTTAAAACAACTATGATTGATATGCAAAAGGCTCTAATGGATAAGGTAGATAGCATGCAGGAACAAGTAAGAACAGGTGGTAATGTAAGCAGAGAGATGAAATTCTAAGATAAAATAGAAAATAAATACTGGAGATAAAAAGCACAGTAACAGAAATGAAGAATGCCTTTGATAGGCACAGTAGTAGATTGAACACAGCTGAGGAATGAATCATTGAGCTTGAACTTAGCTTTTTAAGCTTATTTATTTATTTATTTTGAGAGGGAGAGAGCATGAGCAGGGGAGAGGCAGAGAGAGAGAGAATCCCAAGCGAGTCCCATGCTCCACACTGAGCCTGATGTAGGGCTTGATCTCACAATTGTGAGATCATGACCTGAGTCGAAATTAAGACACTTAACTGACTGAGCCACCCAGGAGCCACATTAATAGAAACTCCAAAAATGGAAAAGAAAAGAGAAAAAAAATACAGAAAAAAACAGAACAGGATACCTAAGACCTATGGGACAACCATAAAAGATATAACGTATGTGTACACTGAATACCAGAAAGAGAAGAAAGGAACAAAATAAATATTTGAAGCAATAATGACTAAAAATTGCACCAAATTAATCACAGACACCAAATCACAGATCCAAGAAGCCCTAAGAACATCAAGAAAGGTAAATAACAGTGACAACAACAACCAAAAAACTACACATAAGCATATTATTTTCAAACTGCAGAAAATGAAAGGTAAAGACAAAATCTTGAAGGAAGCCAGAGGATGGAAAATCCCTTATTCATACAGGAACAAAGATAAGAATTTACATCTGACGTCTCAGAAGCAATGCAAGCAAGTAGAGAGTGGAATGAAATATTTAAGGTGTTGAGAGAAAAGAAAACACCAACTTAGAGTTATGGACACTGCAAAATTATTCTTCAAAAGTGATGGTAGATTTAATATTGCCAAGATGTTAGTTCTTCCAAACTGGACTTGTAGATCCAATGCAATCCCCATCTAAATCCCAACGAGTTATTTTGCAGATATTGTCAAGCTGATTCTGAAGGTTATGTAGAGAAACAAGAATTCCAAAATAAGCAACACAGCATTGCAGGCCAGAAACAACGTTGGAAGGCTGTTACAGCTTGATTTCAAGAGTTAGGATAAAGTCATAGTAATCAAAACAATGTGGTATTGGCAAAAGAATAAACAAAAACAGGAAAAGGATAGAAAGCCGAGAAATAGACTCACATATATATAATCAACTAATCTTTGACAAAGGGGAAAAGGCAATACAATGCAGGAAAGATGGTCTGTTTAACAAATGGTGCTAGACCAACTGGACATTTACATGCAAAAATATGAATCTAAGCACAGACTTAACACACATTACAAACATTAACTCAAAACGTATCATAGAGTTACATGCAAAATGCAAAACTGTAAAACTCCAAGAAGATATTATAGGAGAAAACCGATATGACCTTGGGTTTGGTGATGATTGTTGTGTACAACATCAGAACAAATTGAATCCAACAGTGAGACTATTCAGTTTGTCCAAAAGTACCAACTATGGGAACAAATGTATGATCCATGAAAGGAAGAATTGACAAGCTAGACTTTATTAAGATTAAAAACTTCTGCCGTGTCAAAGACGCTGTTCTGGGAATGAGAAGACAAGCCACAGACTAGGAGAAAATATTTGCAAAAGACATATTTGTTCAAGGACTATTATCCAAAATCTATGTATCCTAAAGCTCAACAACAACAACAACAAAAAAAACCCAACCTAGTTTTAAAATGGACTAAAAACCATAACAGATACCTCACCAAAGAAGATATACAAATGGCAAGGAAGCATATGAAATGATGCTCCACATCATATGTCATCAGGGAAATGGAAATTAAACCAACAATGAGATGCCACTACACACCTATTAGAATGGCCAAAATCCAAAACATTGACACTACCAACTGCTGGTGAGGATGTGGAGCAGCAGGAACTCACCTTCATTGCTGGTGGGAATGCAAAATGGTATGGGCATTTTGGAAGATAGTTTGGCAGTTATAAACTTTAAAAACTCAACATACTCTTACCATATTATCCAGCAATCACACTCCTGGATATTTACCCAAAGGAGGTGAAAAACTATGTCCACACAAAAACCTGCATGCAAAGCTTTTTGAAGCTTTAGTCATCATTGCCAAAACTGGAAAGCAACCAAGATATTCTTCAGGAGCTGAGTGGATAAATAAGCTGTGGTACTTCTAGAATTTGGAATGTAATTCAGTGCTATAAAGACATGAGCTCATTACCAAGCCATGCAAAGCCATAGAAGAAACTTCAATGCATATTACAGAGTCAAAGAAGCCTTTTCTGAGTATTAAGGAGACATATCAGGAAAAGCAAACTCTTCCCTCAAGATTTCTTTCTAGAGGGGATAAGAGGAGACACTCTCGTTCATTCAATCAATATTTAGTAAGTGCTTATTCTATGGCAACAACTATAAGGAGTGACAGAGGAAGGCTTTCACAAACCACTGTATAGACAAACTGAACACATGTAAGAATTATGGGGTGAAGCAAGTTGATCATCATCACTAGCTTCTTGGAGTTAGCTAGAATGTTCAAATTCATCCAGTGAGCCAGATACTTTAAATGGTTGCCTTTATATATACTGCACACTGCAGAAGTAGGTGAGGGAAAACTTGCTTATGGGGGTGGAAGTAATTGAAGGGTTAAGAGAAGAGAGGATAAGAGTTAGGATAAAGTTAAAGTAATCAGGACAATGTGGTATTGGCATACTGTGGTATTGGCATACTGATAGACACTGTAAGAGATGCAAAAGCAAATGTTGGAGGCCCTACCTTTAAGGGGGTTATCTCTGTGAGAATAACAAGGAATGGACTGTGTGATAAAGGCAGAAAATGTAATCAGAAATAGTGACGGAAAACTTGCTTGGTGCGGGTGGAAGTAATTGAAGAAGGGTTAAGAGAAGAGAGAGGCCTGGAGTTGGGCCTTAAAGAATAGGATAGTGTTTGCTTCAGCAGCACATATACTAAAATTGAAATGAAACAGAGAAGTTCCGTATGGCTCCTATGCAAGAATATGATAAAAGGTGGACAAGCAGAGATGAGAGGCATGGTTTCTCCAGATATGAGAAATTGTGTGAACGTAGAAATAAGTATGATTTTCCCTGACCTAAGAAGGGAGGAAACTTTTAACCAATCTCTGTTTATAGTTATGGATCCTCTATTTTTTTTTTTAACTCATAACCAAACTTCTTGAAAGAAGAATCTACACCTGTCATTCAGGCAATAGTCACTAATCTAACTCTCAAATGCCAACTTCATCAGATACTTTTTAATTACACCTTACTTATTCTGTCTTCAATTGACACAGTTGACCCATCCCTCCATTTTGAAACCTTCATCTTCCTTGGTTTTCATGTTGCCACTTCTCTTATCCTACCTCTCTGGCCATTCCTGGGCCTTACTTTTTTAAAAAAATAAGTGTTAAAGTTTTAGAAGTATTTGATTTATTGAAAAGTTGTGATGATAGCACAGAGTTCCCAGATGCCTCACATTGCCTCCCCTGTTTTGCTATCTTACAACGGTCTGGTACATTTGTCACAATGAACCAATATTGGTAAATTATAATGTATGAAAGTCCAGATTTAATGGTCAGATCATCTTAGTTTTTTAACGGAATGTTCATTTTGTTCCAAGATCTCATCTAGGATACTAAATTATAATTAGTTGTCATGTCTTCTTAAGCTCCTCTTGGCTAAGACAGGGTCTTCATCTCTCCTTGTTTTTGGTGACTTTAAAAGTGTTAAAGACTACTGGTTAGGCATTTTGTAGAATGTACTTCTATTCTGATTCATCAGATATTTTTCTGATGATTAACTTGAGGTTATGGGTTTTCAGTTGGAAGATCAGAAGTAAAATGCCATTCTCTTCACATTATATTAATGGTAGGTAACATCATCATGATTTATTACTGTTGATATGGACCTTGATTACCTGGTTCAAGTGGCTCAAGTTTCCCCTCTGTTCCCATACTGTAGTCTTTGGGATGAAGGCACTTGTGCATAGCCCATACCACCCTTAAAGACGGGGTAGTGCTACTCCATTTCCCTAAATGTAAGGTATTTACATTAAGTATTTGGAATTCTTCTGCATGTGAGACTTGTCTCCTCTCCCCCATTTATTTAATCATTCATTTATATCAGTGTGAACTCATGAATATGTATTTTATTCTTGACTTTTAATCTTACATTAGCTTAATAATTCTGTTGCTCAAATTTTTCCAGCTTTGATTACTGGAAGCTCTTTCAGTTGTTTCCTATACCCCTTGGTACACCTGATCAGATTGTGTGTGTGCGCGCGCGCGCGTGTGTGTGTATTAGTACTTGCCTTCTGGCATCACGAATTGCTTTAGGCTCACTTCTGTATTTTCTAAAATAGGCCTAAAACCACTCATTTCTTTAAGGATCACTAATTATGGTATTAGAACCCGAGGTGTGATCATTGGGTGTGTTCCTTGGGTCTTATTTTATGACTCATTTTCTCTTCTTTCTTTTTGTTTTATTTTTAAAATTTTTACTGTTTTATTTTTGAGAGAGAAACAGAGCAGGAGGGAAGGGGCAGAGAGAAAGAGGGAGAGAGAGAATCCCAAGTAGGCTCCAGGCTCTGAGCTGTCAGCAGTTTGTGAGTTCAAGCCCCATGCTGGGCTCTAATACCATAATTAGTATTAGGAAAGCACCCCAACCTCATAGAGCATAGCAGGAATAACAAAGCCCCAAAAGAGGTGACTAAGCAAGCAAACATATTGACTTGGCGTAGTGCTATATGTGTGAAAATAAGACTACCTGAGTCAGTTTTTCAGAGAAGGGTTTGGCAAACTACACCTCTTGCAAAATCTGCCCCACTACCTGTTTTTGTATGTTAAAAATTATTTTTGGGGTGCTCAGTTGCCTCAGTTGGCTAAGCGTCCAACTCTCAGTTTTGGCTCAGGTCATGATCTCATGATTTGTGAGTTCGAACCCCACATCAGGCACTTCAGTGACAGTGCGGAGTCTGCTTGGGATTCTGTCTCTCCCTCTCTTTCTCTGTCCCTCCTCTGCTCTCTGTCTCTCTCAACATAAATAAACTTAAAAATATATATCTATTTTTTCATTTTTAAATGGTTAAAAAAGTCAAAAGAAGAATATTTCATAACACATGAAAATTACCTGATAAGTAACTTTCAATGTCCATAATAAAGTTTCTTTTGTAACACAACCACACTCATTGGTTTTCATGTTGTTTGTAGCTGCTTTCATGGAACAGTGATAAAACTGAGTTATTGCTACATGTGGCTTATAAAGCCTAACATAGTTACTGTCTGACCCTTTACAGGAAAAATTTTCCGAAACCTGGATCAAAGCAAGACAATTACTCACAGCATGGCAAGCAGAAGGAGCATTCAGATGGTAGTACTTGTTCCCTGCCCTATGTCCCATGTGGTGTCACAATGGGCCTAGCTGGTGGCTGTGCATGCCAGTGAGTTGCATGGCAACCTGAGGAAGCCAGTAGTAAGGGCTCAGCACCTTTTGCAGCAAGTAGTAAATAAGCCAGTCCCTCACTTCAGGGAGCAAGCAATTGCATGGTCATGGTTGTTACATGGTTGTCAGGCCTTGACCTACTTCATCATTTACGTAATCAGCTACAGAAAAGGCTCAGGGACAGAGGATAGTTAGGACTTGAAGTTTGGCATACAGAACAATGACCTGCAGTAGAACTTGGGCCCGTGGCCGACCATCCTCAACTCGCATCAATTTGCCTCTACAGCCATTCCTCCCAACTTTTGCTTCTTTCTCATTTCTGTTAATTGTATTACTATCCGTTTCATTGCCTGTAGTAGAAAAGCTAAGAGCTACCTTAGAGTCTTTGATCATTCTGATATCTAACCAATTCCCAGGCCTGTTATCTCTAAAATCTTTCACATTAATCTCATACTCCATTCCATTGCCATAACTTTATTTTTTTTTAAATTTTTAACATTTATTTATTTTTGAGACAGAGAGACAGAGCATGAGCAAGGGAAGGGCAGAGAGAGGGAGAATGACACAGAATCCAAAACAGGATACAGGCTCCTAGCTGTCAGTGCAGAGCCTGATGGTGGAGGGGGGGCTCAAACCCACAAACTGTAAGATCATGATCTGAGCCGAAGTTGGACATTCAACCGACTGAACTGTCCAGGTGCCCCTCATCACCATCAGTTTACTCCAATGCACCTTCATCTGTCACCCTCTTAGCTAGTTTCCCATATTCATCTCCATGTACCTGCAATTCATTCTCTATACAGCAGTCACTCAGATTATTCAACAAGCATATCTGACCATATGAGACTCAAGCTAAGGGAGTTTTAATGGTACATTGTTATTATGATTGTATTGAAAGAAAGAGATATAGTCAGGAACCCAATTCTCTATTCTTATTATTTACTATGAAGTAGCAGTATTAGTAGTAACATTTATTTATTGAACATTTATTATGGGCCAGGTTCTATGCTAAGTAATTTACACATATCGTCTCATTGAATCCTTATGACCTTTCAGGTAGGTGTTACTATTATATCCATTTTATAGATGAGAAAACTGACAGTAGAGAGTTTTGATGACATAGGCAAGAAGTGTGAAGCTGAGATTTGAGCCCTGGGGCTCTTTATGCCTTAGTTACACTCTCTCAGAAGAATGTTGGACAATAGGGTAGAAGAGGAGCTGGGGTAAGTGTTGAGAGTGAAAAAGGGCTTCTTTAGAAAGACTACATTTCTTACCAGTATCTTCTACTTAGTCTAAATGCAATATGCTATTAACCATTCAATGATCTCATTGTTCATTCTAGGATTACAATAGGTTTCAAAAAAGTGATGGCTCTCAGGTGGCATATATTCAGCCTGAATTGGGGAACTAGCTAGGCTGGAGGTAAGAAGATCTGAAAAAAAAACAAAACAAAACTGTATTTTCAACCCAGTGAATAGAAAATGAAGACTTCAGCATCTCTTATTGCAGTTAGGTTTTTTAATTTTGGTTTTATTTATTTCTAAGAGAGAGAGAGAGGGACAGCGTGAGCAGGGAGGGGTCAGAGAGGGAGTCACAGACTGAAACAGGCTCCAGGCTCTGAGCTGGCAGTCAACCCGGCCGACGGGGCTCGAACCCACGAACCGCGAGATCATGACCTAAGCGAAAGTCGGACGCTCAACCGACTAAGCCACCCAGGCGCCCCTGCAGTTAGGTTTTAAGAGCTGGAGAGTTAAGAAGTACTTTATATAGAAATTCTCATTTGGGTCTACTTTTTTGACTTTTGGTGAATTCTGCTATGTGAAGTGTTTGTCTAAGTCCAATACGTTGGGAAACGGATGCCTACTACAGGGGATGAATATTTTTTTTTTTTTTTTGAGGCAGTTGTTCTCAAAATGGGACCCTGAGACTGGAGGAGCAGCAAGCAGCATCTTCTTAGAACTTGTTAGAAATGCAAATTCTTGGGCCCCATTCTGAAAATCAGAAGCTCTGGGTGTGGAGCCCAGCAGCCTGAGTTTTAACAAGTGCTCAGGAGATCTTTGATACACATTAGAGTTTGAAAGCCACTCGTCTGAGCAATCCTTGGGACAAGGGCCTATGTGTTCTCTTCCTTGTCTCCTTATGAGGACAGCTGTATTGTGTAAGTGACTTGTTAATAGGTAATTTGTTGCATAATTTGGAGATAGAGCAGTCCTCAGAAGAGAGTTTATTGTCTCGATTTCACAACCATACTCTCAAGAAATTGATAAGTCATTCTACTGGGAATGAGTGAGGAGACAATTATGCCATACCACACTGATGAACGCTAAAATTTGAGAATCACGGCTTTAAGAACTTAGCTAACAATTCCACTAGCTGCCCACAAGTGGATGGTGTTAAATCAGGCCTACAGGTTTGGTACGATAGTACATTTGCCCAGATGAGGCTACTTATTTTCTATGGGAATATGACTGTTTCTAAAATTAGTGTTCTAAAATTACTGTATAGATATGCAAATGTATCAATTACAGGGGGAATAAAGCAAATTGCAGAAAATCTGTATAGTACGTTGACATTAAAAAAAACCAAACCTGTGTTTATATGTTTGCATATGCATAGGAAAGGGTCTTAAAGAATACACAACAGACATGTACCAGTGGCTACCTAGGTGCAGGGGGGTAGAAGTCGGGAGGTACTTTCAAATTTCACTTTTTTATCAATTTCAAATGTATACATTTTTCTGTTTCTGAATTTGTTACAATGAATATATATTATGAGTAAAATATTTGTAAATAAGCTGGTTTTTTATATTGGATAAGTAATACCGACATGATAATTCAAATAGTGCAAAAGAGTAAGCAGTGTTCATAAATGTTCTCATAGTTTTAAACTTAAATATTTAAAAATGTTCATTTCTTTTATAAGCAACAATAGTTCATTAATAGAGTGAGAGGATGCTTCTAAATACCAACATGTGTTGTAGAAATATACCTTAAGTGAGAACGAATAAAGATCTTGCACACAAGAGGGAAATAAAAAGAAGCAGGGCAAACATTTAACACTCATTATATCAAACCTAGATCTATATAACATGGGTGAAATAAAAAGAAATCCTACCACTACTTAGGCTGGTCTTTTTCACTAAGTTCAACTGTTATTAATCACCTTAAATAAAGCCTGGTGTTTCTTTCTGTGTTCAAGAAAACGTTGAGCATTCTCAGCTACAAGCCTTCCAGGCATTGAAAAGATCTGGTACTCTGTATTTTCACAGCATCCAGACAAAGGCTGGCAGTTTTCTTAAGCTACTACTTTAACTAACAATTCTCAAACTAACAATGGTCAAATATCAGAGCTAGGCCTCCCCTCTCTTACAGGTTTCAAAAGCTGTTAACTGTCTTTTCTATCCTTTCTGGAAACAACTCACTTAGTGCTGCTAATTAGATTTGAAGAGCAGTGGCAGTCCTTTGCCTTCTTTTCTTTAATATTCACAGCAAAGAAGGCTTTCTGGTTCTCTCTCCTTTGTGTTTATTTTCCTCCTAAATGCCTTGCCTCTAATCAGAGAAAAGCTCCTTGTGGAAACCAAGTTACCAACTCATTCAATTGACTTCCCCTCCTTCTAGATGAATGGCTTATATCCATAGAAATAGGGTTCATTATCATAATGCTTCAGGTTTAATATTTTCCAATCAGCCACAGACCTTAGCTAGCCCTACTTTTAATTCAGACTGCTTTTAAAACACCCTTTGACCTCTACCCTCAAAACATTTAAAAAGACTTAAATATACTGGGCTGGTTTTATTGAAAGACTAATGCCGCCCTCTCTTCCAACAGCACATAATGCGGCCCTCTCTTCCACAGCACATGTGCTAAATTTGGAATAATGGGGAGAAGATTAGAAGAGGAAGAATGGCATGTCAATTCACGAACAGTATCGCCTATTTTCCTTATTGGGATAGTAAATATCTATCCTGAATTAACAGCTAACATCATATGCAGTGGCAAAACACCCTAATATACTCCTATTAAAATCAGAAACAATAGAAGGAGAGCTACTATCGCTATTATGATTTATTTTTTTTATTTCCTAACCAGTGCCATGAAGCAGGAAGCAAATAAGAGACATCACTTCTGGAAGTCAGGAGACAGGATTAATACCTGCAAATGAGATGATCCCTAACCCAAGAGAATCTAAATGAAATGCATTTAGAATAAGAGTTTGAATTTACCAGTTTTCCTAAACATTTCAGTAATTTATTGTAAAACACAATCCATTCCCTGTAACACCTAAACAGAAAATATCTAGGCATAATGTCGACAATAAATGCCTAGGGCCTACAGTGAGAAAACCACAAAATTTTACAAAAAAAATTGAAAAATGGATGAGAATATAAATGGTTTTTAGTTAAGTCCTCTCAAATTAATGGATGGTTTTAATAAGATTTACAATAGAAGTCCCAGAAATTAGTTTTGTACGTTGATGAAGTGAACTCCATACTATAGAATATATATATCCAAGAATAACAAGTATATTCTGAAAATGAAAACAAATGAGGTAGACTTATTCTAACAAATCGTGGAAGCTGGTTCAAAAACTACAATAACTAAAACAGTATGGTACATGTATACGGCCTTTTAAAAAAACAACAAATGTAAAAACAAATAAATGTAAAAGATCATAGAGCCCCCAAATAATGAAATAGAGCTTAGTATGTTTCAGATACATTTTGGACCTGTGTCAGCACAGTGATAAAAAGATTTGTGATGTGGCAGCTGTTGTTTTCCTGCTGGGCTCCTGGATTATTTTGAAGGGAACATTGTCAGAAAGAGTCCTTGACAGTCTGTAAACTCCTAGGGAAAGTCAGTGGGCACAGTTTTCATGAACAGGGATTTCTTCTAATGCTTCCTTCTCCTTTGGTGAATGTATACGCCACGAGGGTTGAATTGCTTATTTTGGCAGATAGCCTACAATATTTAGAAGGTTAGCACCACCTCTGGATTTTCTTTTTGTAGGTTTCAGGCTAAAACAGAGGTATTTCGCATTTCCCACTCTCTGATCTAAAGAATCTTTTAAAATGTCATTCAAGATTTTATTCGTTGGTGGTAGTTACCCCAATTAGCATTTCTGTTAGTGCAACATCATCGTCATCTTTTAGCAGGCTTCATTTTATTATTCATTCATTCATTTATTTATTTATTTATTTATTTATTTTTAATGTTTACTTATTTTTTAAGGAGAGAGAGACAGAGCATGAGCGGGGGAGGGACAGAGAGAGAGGAAGACACAGAATCCAAAATGGGCTCCAGGTTCTGAGCTGTCAGCACAGAGCCGAATGTGGGGCTCGAAGTCACCTACTGTGAGATCATGAACTGGACCGAATTTGGGTGCTCAACCAAGTGAACTTGGCAGGCTTCCCTTGGCAGGTTTCATTTTAAGTTTTTTTTTAATGTTTATTTAATTTTGAGAGAGGTGGGAGGGGCAGAGAAAGAAAGAGGGAGGACATAGAAATTTTTTTTTTAATACTTATTTTCGAGAGAGACAAGGTGCAAGAAAAGGAGGGACAGAGAAAGAGGAGACACAGAATCCAAAGAAGGCTCCAGGCTCTGAGCTGTCAGCATAGAGCCTGATGCAGGGCTCAAACTCACCAACTGTGAGGTCATGACCTGAGCCAAAGTCCAATGCTTAACCAACTGAGCCATCCAGGCACACCTTAACTAGCTTCTATTGTAAAGACTAAGCTCACATATTATTTATATTTAGATTATACATATTCATGAATAGGAAATGAGGGATACCACTACTTTTTGGCCAAATCACTCTGGATTCAGTTGTGGAGAGTGTGTTCAAGGAAAGGATGAATCAAAGTGTTAATAAGAAATTTTTATAATACCCAGCCACACTAACGAGCTGTCTCTGAGTGGATTTTCTCCACTAGCTTCTTTTAGCAATATAGCTATTTATGTGTTAACAAAACAGTTTGAATGAACAAATGCTTAGTTGACTTCTTATAAGTTCAGTAGAATGACAAATGTGGTTATGAGGAAACATTAGCTTTATTAGAAATTGTTATATTTAATAAGTGTGTAAAGAATTTTTGGCATCATAAAATTGTCATCATGGTTACTGGAAGATTGTTCTCCAAGGACATAAAAAAAACCCAAGTAACCTGGAATGTTCTAAAAATCCATTGGGCCAAGGGCATGTCAGTGAGCTGTACTCTGCAAATGAATAGAGGACAAATGGAACTTAGCTGGTATTTCTGAAGAGCGCAGAGTTCCATTCAAAAGAGGTAAAGAGTCTCTGATACTTTGAAGAGATCACCATGACTAGAACATTAGGAGAGAAATTCAAGTGGTTTGTGAATATGTCATAAAGAGGTAAACATGAAGGGTGCCTGGGTGGCTCAGTTGGTTAAGCATCCGACTTTGGCTCAGGTCATGATCTCACAGCTTGTGAGTTTGAGACTCATGTCAGGCTTTGTGCTGACAGTTCAGAACCTGGAGCCTGTTTCAGATTCTGCGTCTCCCTCTCTAGCTCTGCCCCTCCCCTGCTCATGTTATTTTTCCCTCAAAAATAAACATTAAAATTTTTTAAAAATAATATTATTTATTATATTAATATTAATTTATTAATATAATAAAACATTTAAAAAATAAAAGAAGTGAACAACAATGAGAGAAATGAGTTGGAAAACTATAGTCAGAGAGATCTCCAAAGAGATCTGTGAAAGAGTAACTGAAAGATCAACAATTAACAACCTGAGGGTTAAGTAGAAATCTTTGAGACCTAATATGAATTCACCTTGTTTTGAAGACCACCAGGGATTAGTATGGCCTGAGTGAGATAGGACTCAAAAGAGTCTAGGGATCTGCCAAGTGGAAGTCTAGCATAAACAAGGGTCAGGGAGGATAAGATGGAGGATTACTTCCAGAAAGAAATGAGAAGTAAGTTATTTTTTAAATAAAATGTTCATTTTTGAAAGAGAGCAAGTGAGGGAGGGGCAGAGAGAGACAGAAAATCCCAAGCTGTCAGCGCAGAGCCCAACGTGGGCCTCAAATTTATGAACCCTGAGTTCACGCCCTGAACTAAAATCAAGAATTGATCCTGGGTGGCTCAGTGGGTTAAGCATCTGACTTTGACTCAGGTCATGATCTCCTGGTTCATGAGTTTGAGCCCTGCTTCGGGCTCTGTGCTGACAGCTCAGAGCCTGGAGCCTGATTCAATTCTGTGTGTGTCTCTCTCTGCCCATCCCCCAATCTCTCTCTCTCTCTCTCTCAAAAATAAATAAACAGTAAAAATAAATAAATAAATAAATAAATAAGTAAAGAATCAGACTGAGCCACCCAGATGCCCTGTGAAATAAGTTCTAAGAGAAACTAAGGATTCCATTCATCTGAATGTGGTGTCAACTTAAATCTATTCCAGGTTAAAAGTCTTAATAGGTTATTCTAGCATACTCTTTTTTTCCTAGAAAGAGTGAGGCAAAAGAAATAAACAGATCTTTTTTGAAATTGCACTATCCAAACTGAGCTAAAGTGGATTTTAAGTTAGAATCACAAGTTTGGTCTGAGATATCATCCCTTGCTAGATTTCTGTTTTTGCTTTAGTTTAGTTTTCTTTATAAATGCTCTGGTTACAGTGAGTCACCTTATCTTGACTGAATCAAGAGTAAAAAGACTTTCCATACATCAAGCAGAATAGATGAGAAGAGAACTAAGCATCCTACATGGCCTAGAGAAGTAGCAGAACCATCCAGAATGGAGCAGTGGAGCTGGGATGTATGGGGTCATGGAGCTAAACAAAAACTCTCAGACAACTGTGGATGTGAATGCCTACCCTCCTGGGTCATGTTGTCACCCTGTTCCCAAACCAAACAGACCTAAAGCAGAAAGTTAAGGCTGCTTCAAATGACGAAGGAAAAGAAGAACCACAAACTTCTCTCAGGCTGCCTAAAAATAAATCCCAAACGAAGAAAATTCAACTTCAAGTGAAAAGCAATTCCTGTGGCTGTGAAACTTCTGACCACAGGCCAGCCGAGGGTCATTCAGCAGGAACACACAAGAGTGGACACAAAGGCAAAATCAGTCAAATTGATTCTGTGTCTTAAGAGACCATTATTACAAATCAAGGCCAGGAAAAAATATCTGGATTTGATCCATTGCCACCTTTTATGAAGAGAGCCTGAAATGAAATGATGAGATTGTTTTGGGCATTAAGATGCCCTAAGGCAAACCTATTTAATGTTTTTAAATCTTGAAACAAAGGTACGTAAATGCAAGACTCTGGGATTTGCTATAAATAAAGACCATAGACTTTACAGCTAGTCACATATTATTACATAGCTCATAGTTTAGCATGACCAAATATGCAACAAATAATTTGGTAATATTTTTTTCTACAAAGACAATTAAGTTTCTAAAAAAACTGTTGCATGTACCTAAAAAAGGCAATGTTTCAGTTTATATATCATGGATCCTTTCTGAAAATGCCCCAGAATGCCCCAGAATGTTAATGAGAAAAAAAGCAAACCTATTTTGTTTCATGAGAGCTTACATTGGGTCAGGTAACCAGTTTTGCCAGGATATAAAAACAAACTGTAGGGGCGCCTGGGTGGCTCAGTTGGTTAAGCATCCGAATTGGCTCAGGTCATGGTCTCACGGTTCATGGGTTCGAGCCCTGCGTCGGGCTCTGTGCTGACAGCTAGCTCAGAGCCTGGAGCCTATTTCGGATTCTGTGTCTCCCTCTCTCTCTGACCCTCCCCTGCTCATGCTGGTTGTCTGTCTCTCTCTCTCTCAGAAATAAATAAAAACATTAAAAAAAAAAAAAAACTGTAGTAAGCATCTTAAGACTGACCCTACTTGGTTTCTAGCATCGTAAACACCTCTTTGAAATAAACATCACTTACATTTACGTATAATCTATACTCCTAAATATTTCTTTACAGTGAGGCTTTTGTGAGTTACTGAAGCTGCTCAGTGAATGAGAGATAACAATGTCAGGTGCTTATTTGAGGAAACTAGGAGGACCATATGACCTGAGGCAGGCCATGTATTCATCCGTAGGTTTAGGAGAAAAATCTAGATTGACTACGGGAGACCCTGGGTAGAATAATGTGCTAGGAGATGTCATTATCCAAGGGTGTGGTCCCTAGTCCTGGAATTCCTCAGGAATGCCTTAGAGACGAGCCTGGTGGTTGTAGGGAATAAGAGGGGAGTACTAGATAGCCCACTCAATGAAAATGGGTCTCTTTAACTTACTTAAAATACTGAACACTGTGTAGGATTCAATTTGAAGCCAGGCTACCAAGACTGGGGGGGGGGGAATCACCGGATGAAGTGTCCCTCCCATGAAGATCCCTTCAGGATTTACCATCTTTTGACATTCGAATTCAACTGGATCTCTTGCTTTTCTTTTGGGGGGCAATCATTCGAATATGGGGACTATTTGTTCCCCTTAAGGCAACTGGAATATTGTTCCCCCAGCCCTTTGAGTCAGGAGTGTGTCAGCCATCTGTGTGACAACAGGCAGTTCAGGTGCATCTTGCTGTTCACCATGTAGTGATTTAACTCCTACCATCTTCTTTACCACAATCATCTTTTCCTCTCTCCTTTCCTGTCACGGTGAGTGACACGCCAGCTGATGGTGTTATGAATAGGAAGATTTGGGCAGAGTGACTGTCAGAAATATTTTTACCGTGTGAAAGGACATTTGTGGAATGTTATGGCATCGTTGCCTTCTGCCCCTCAGAGAATGTGGCATTGAGTATTGGGCTCTTGCCACCATACCCAGCATACCAAAGTGAGCTCCTGGCCTCATCGTACATTGCAAAGTATTTAAATAATATCCTCACGTCATATATCCAAATGTATTGACTCTCATGTTCTTCCTTATGCCCTAACTCAGAGTTTACACCTTGACTTAGATATGATTTAGCTGAAGTCCTCAGAACACTTCAGTAAATGTTATTGCCAGAATTAGAACATGCCCCCTGAGTTGCAGAGAGATTTGTGCTAAAGTTCACAATGCGAATTTGATAGCTCTAAACATGAGATATGTGCTTGCTGCGTTTACTAAAATCCCTCAGTCCCCTATCACTTTCCTTAGATTTCAAAGTTATGGAATTGTCCAGTATGTTTGCTCAGAATGACCTGATGTGACTTAAGTGTTATTCTGGGCATGATTCTTTTGCCAGTTACCTTGGTCTACGTATTTTAATGTGATTTGGATTACCACTATAAATGAGTTGATTGCATTCGATTCCTTTGTATCCTCTATTGCAAAAACATTTTATTTCTTTTCAGATTCTACATTTTATCAGATTACAACGTACCATCTTGATATAAAGCAGTTTTAAGTGGACTCGATCATCTCTCAGTGCTTTAATTCTAAACATACTGGATTTTAAATTTGGGGCATGTTTTAGTGGCAAATTCATTAACCACTAACATTTGTTGAATCATGTTTAAAATTATTTCAAGGCTTCCCTCACTCCAAGCCAGAACAACCATGTGATGATCTGAAAAACGTTTCTACTTTTTGGATCTCTTTGTTATTTGTGTGTGTGTGTGTGGGGGGGTGTGATTTATGGCTCACCATGCCTATGTGAATGACCAAGTCCCAGATATTGTATTAAACACAGATTTCTAGCTAGTTTTGCCCATTGCTGAATTAGGTGACTGTGTATTTTGTGTGATCTGAGGATTCATATCTTTTTTTCTGTTAATTTAAATTTATGTTAGTTAACATACAGTGTTGTCTTGGCTTTAGGAGTAGAACCCAGTGATTCATCTCTTACCTATGACACCAGTGCTCATCCTAAAAAGTGCCTTCCTTAATGCCCATTACCCTTTTAGCCCATCCCCCCACCCACCTCCCCTCAGCAACCCTCAGTTTGTTCTCTGTATTTAAGAGTCTCTTAAGGTTTGCCTCCCTCTCTGCTTTTATCTTATTTTTCCTTCCCTCTACCTTTAAAAAATATTTATCTCACTAACTCATTTGAAATTAGAAGGTCTTTGGCCTCTGTGAGTAGTCTGTTGAAATGCAAATAAATCTGGATGGGTGGTAAAGTAATCTGTTATCTGGCATTAATATCTTAGCAGAGGTTTATTTAGCAGACCTCTGATAATTAGCTGAAAAGGACTGGCAAGATCGAGATTTGATACTGATTAAGGTGGATGGCAGGTATGCAAGATGTGATACTGGTTTAGGTGAGGAGAGGTGGGCGTACAGTAATGGTAAGCTTTGGATGGGCGAGGGACGCAAGATGATGTAAGGCATCCAGGTGCAGGCAGAGAACAGAGAAGTGGCAGAATGTTTATAACAACTTTACTTGATTGCTCCATCTTCCTGAAAGTCAGCCTTTACCTGTGACATCTAGATAAGGTTAGATGGCCTGGTTATGATTCTGCCATCCATCCACCAGAGTAACTTTCAAGACTGCCGTGGATGGGATACTCTCTATGTAGTGGTGAAAATACAATTCCATAACATCTTCCTCTGTTCACAATTTTCTTGGGTGTCTTCCAGTCATATCTGGAAAAGTTTTCCTTGAAAACCTTGTTGCCTAACGTTCTTAATGCTTTCTCCTTTATTTTTTAATTTAAAAATGTTTAATGTTTATTTATTTTTTTGAGAAAGAGACAGTGCCTGAGCAGGAGAGGGGCAGAGAGAGAGGGAGACACAGAATCTGAAGCAGGCTCCAGGCTCTGAGCTGGCAGCACAGAGCCCAATGTGGGGCGGTAACTCAGGAGCCATGAGATCATGACCTGAGGCAAAGTCAGATGCTTAACTGACTGAGCCTCACATGCACCCCAATGTTTTCTCCTTTAATCAAGACAAATCTATTCAACTTTTTTTTCTCTCTACCAAGTGTTCTCTTTAAATTAGTTTACACATGGTTTAACCACTGGTGAGAGGGAGGTGGTACAGGTTCCACAGCTTCTTAGGGAAAACCCTGGAAGCCTTTCTCAACGCTATTTTCCACACATTCTTCCTCTTTCGTGGTTTACTCCTTTATTTTGACTGAACACAACGTCCAGGAACTTCCTGTGCAAGGCCATTTGAGAGAGGAAATGGTCACTGAGATCTTTCATGTCTGAAAATCTTTTTATTCTACCATTCACTTTGGCTGGGTATAGAGTCCTAGGTTGCAAATAATTTTCCCTCAACCTTTCGAAAGCATGGGTTCATTGCTTTCTAGCTTCTAGTGCTGCTGTTGAGTCAACCCTGCTGCTTTGATTGCCTGGTACTCTGAAATTTCATGACGATGTGTCCTTTGCGATCTATTTGTATTTATTATATTAGGCACTAGGTAGGCCTTTTGAGTCAGGAAAGTAATGTCCTTCAGTTTTAGGAAATTTTCTTGCATTATTTCTTGGATAATTTCCTTTTCTCCATTTCTCTGTTCTTTCTGCAAATGTTATTGTCCAGATGTTGGGCATCCTAGATTGATCCCCAAATCATCTTTTCTCCCCAGCCTCTTTGTATTCTAGTTGTCAGGAGGTTTCCTCCAATTTATATTCCAACACTCGCTTATTTTATCTTATGTTTAGTTTCCAAAACATTTTCTCTTGTTCCCTGAATGCTATTTTTATACCCATTTTTTAATGTTTATTTTTGAGAGAGAAAGAGAGAGCATGAGTGGGGGAGAGACAGCGACACAGAATCTGAAGCAGGCTCCAGGCTCTGAGCTGTCAGCACAGAGCCCAATGGGGTCTCGAACCCACGAACCGTGAGATCATGACCTGAGCCGAAATGAGATGTTTAACTGACTGAGCCACCCAGGTGCCCTTGTTAATGAATGCTGTATATTCTCATCTCTCTGAAAGGAAAATCTTTTACAGATTTTCTTCTGTTCCCTGAATTATATGTTTCCTACACTTTTTCTTTTATTGTTTTTCTAGTCTTTTTTTGAGATTTAATTTTTTCAAAGTAATCTACACCCAACATGGGGCTTGGACTCACAACCTAGAGACCAAGCCAGCTAGACACCTCTGTTTTATTGTTTTTATCTCATTTCCGGATGGCCCATTTATATATAATAGTAAGAGACTAAGAAGCTGATTAGAATTTCTTTGTATATGAATAAGCACTGTTACGTGGTACATTTCCCTTTGGGTTGAGAGGTTGCAACCCCGCTTTTTCACTAGGGTTCTCCAAAATGTCACTATTTTTAGGTCTTTTCCATGGGATGCTTTAGTTTCCACAGAGAGGAATATTCCAAGTTCTTATAAGGTGATGATAAGTCTGAATGGTGACATTCTGGGATGTCACCCACTTACTTAGTGTTATCACTAAGTAATACGCAGATTTTACATTTTTGCATCTTTGCTTTCAGTGTGGCACTTCACTCCAATTCTTCTAAACATTTCCAGCAAGAATCAACCCTTCACTCGATCTTCTACATACATTGTTACAGAGAAATTACTCCACGGAGTGCATGAGTGAATTTAGGAAGGGCTACCTACTCCGCATAGTAACTGACAATCTGTGTGTTTTCATTCCTACCCACACCCCTGCCTGTAGAGGTGCTTGATGTTTCTAAATCCTACGTCTTTCTGTAGCATGAATTGCCTTGCTTTTTTCCTTTTCCTTTTTTTTTTTTTTTTTTGGCTTCTACCCAGTTTCAGGCTTAGGTTTCGGCATTATCTACTTTGCTAAATCAGTTACCACCTGTCCATCTGCTTTCCAGCTTCCAAAACTTGTGTTGACATTTCTTTTCTGTTGTCATCTCTTGTGTTCTCTTTGTCCTTTTGGGTTTTGTGACTTTTAAAATTCTTTGCTGTCACTTTAGTGAGATTTCAGGAATGAGTGAAGATAAATGTCTTTGTTCAATCTGTTATGCTTACCTGGAGCTCCTCCCTTCATTCATTTTTAATAGCTGTATGGTATTCTATGGTATTCTGTGGTATATATGGACCAAGGAGTGGTACACAAGGTATTTAACATCTAGTAGAACATGGGTTCCAACCAATCAGAATGAGCACCAGTCATAGTGGTAAAACATGGCCCTAAAGCCTCTTGCTATGCAAATGTTAAGTCTTGAATTGTTAGATTGTGAAGAATTTCGAGGTGTCTTAGGGAAAGGATCAAAATGGCCAGAGTGCTGGAGGGGTGTACTTGGTATGGGAATCAAAGCAGAAGCTATTAACAAGTTATTCTGGAATTATTTCAATATTTTACCAGCCAGTTTATTTGCATTTGCTCATGCTGGCTAAATATCAACTATGGATGGGCCATAAACTATTTAATCAATCCTTTCCTGATGGACATTTAGATTATTTCACATTTTTGTTGATATTTACAATGTCTGCATGAACAGTGTTCAACATACCTCTTTGGGACTATTCCTGTAGCATTGCTTTTTGTAGTAGTAGATTTCCTTCATCAGTTACCTTGAAAACAGCCAATGGAAATTAAACAGATACTAATTTTTAAAAATTTTTAATGTTTATTTATTTTTGAGAGCGAGAGAGAGTGAGAGTTGGGGAAGGGGCACAGAGAGAGGGAGACACAGAATCCGAAGCAGGGTCCAGGCTCTGAGCTACCTGTCAGCACAGAGCCTGACGTGGGGCTCGAACTCACAAACCGTGAGATCATGACCAGAGCCAAAATCAGACACTTAACCGACTGAGCCACCCAGGTGCCCCAATACTGATTTTTTTGAAATAACATAATTTAAGTTAATTCAATCTATTCATGTTTAAAAACTAAGTTTTGAGATTTCTGTTCCAGGGACAACGAATAGACATACTTCTCCCTATTCCCTCTGCTAAGAACAACTATATATCCAGCTCTGGAAATTGTATATATAAAAAGGAGGCATCACATCATAAAAAGAAAATCAATATGCCAGGAAGATATAATGATCTTAAATGCCTACAAACCAAACAACAGAGCTTCAAAGTACATGACACAATAGCTGACAGAGCTGAAAAGAGTCAAAGATCCACGGTTGTATTTGGGAAATTCAAAACCCAAGTCTCAGCAACGAATAGAACTACATTTAGTAGTTTTCTATTATTATTTTTTTAATATTTATTTATTTTTGAGAGAGAGAGAGAGGATGAGTGAGGAAGGGGCTGAGAGAGAGGGAGACACAGATTCTGAAGCAGGCTCCAGCTTTGAGTTGTCAGCAGAGAGCCTGACATGGGGCTCAAACTCGGGAACAGTGAGAACATGAGCTGAGCCAAAGTCACATGCTCAACCGACTGAGCCACCCAGGAACCCCACTAGTTTCCTAAGTTTAGCAGATTTTCTTTTTAAGAAAATCATCAAAGATAGAGAAGATCTAAACAAAATAATCAGCTCCAAGTATCTAATTGATATATATGGAACACTGCACCCCAAAACAGCAGAATATGCATTCTTTTAAAGCACCCATTGAATATTCACCATGACATGCAATATCCTGGACCATAAAACAAATCTCAAGAAATAAGAATTGTAATCCCTGATGACCACAAACTTGAATAAGATAACCAAAAGGCAAAGGAAAATCGTTAAATGCTTGGAAATTAAATAGCACAGATATAAATAATTCATGGATCATAGAGGAAATCTCAAATGGAATTTAAGCCAGATATATAACTGAATGAAAAGAGGGAAATTTTCAAATTAATGGTCTAGATTCTTACCTCAAGAAACTAGAAGAGCAAAATAAACCTAAAGCAAGAAGGACAGAAATAGTAAACTTAAGAGCAGAAGTCAATTAAATTGAAAATCAAAAAACAATAGAGAAAAATTAATGAAATGAAAAGCAGTTCATGGAAAATAATCAAAACAATGAGCAAATCTCTAGCAAGACTGACAAAAATAAAAAGAGAATATACACAGATCATCAATATAGAAAATAAGCTAGGGATATTACCAAAGATCCTATAGCCATTCCAAGGCTAATAAGAGAGTACTATGAACAACTTTTGTGTTTATAGATTTGACAAGTTAGAAAATACACCCATTTCTTGAAAATTCACCAGTTATAAAACCTCAACTGGGTGTCTGGGTGGCTCAGTTGGTTAAGCATCCGACTTCGGCTCAGGTCATGATCTCACGGTTCATGGGTTCGAGCCCCGCGTCGGGCTCTGTGCTGACAGCTAGCTCAGAGCCTGGAGCCTGTTTCGGATTCCGTGTCTCCTTCTCTCTCTGACCCTCCCCTGCTCACTCACACGCTCTCTCTCTCTCTCTCAGAAATAAATAAAACATTAAAAAAATGAAAAAAAAAACACCTCAACTAAGATAAAATAATCTAAACTGTCCTGTAACTATCAAATACATTAAATTCATGATTTACAAAAATAACACTCCAAAAGGAAAACTTATTTATGGTTTCACTGGAGAATTCTGTTAAATACCTAAAGAATTAAGACTAATTTTACACTATCCTTTCAACAAAAGAGAGGACAGAATGCTTTCCCATTTATGAAATTTGTATTTCTCTGATACTAAAACATGACAGAGATATTACAAAAAGAGAAAATGAGAAGGCCATATCCCTATGAATATAGATACAAAAGTCCTCAACAAATACTACTAATCAAATCCAGCACATATAAAAAATATACATACCTAGAATTAGTGTTCAATATACAAATAGCAATCAATGTTAAACATCATATTATTAGAATAAAGGGCAAAAACACATCATCCCAATAGACACAGAAAAAGCATTTGACAAAATTCAATACCTATTCATGATAAAAACTCTGAGTAAAATAAGAAGAAAGGGGCATTTTCTCAATTTTTTGAAGAGCATCTACAAAAATACTTCAGCTGACATTGTACTTAATGCTGAAAGACTGAATGTTTTTGCCCTAAGATAAGAAACAAAGCTAAGAGGGTCAATATCATCATAGTTATTCAACATTGTTCTGGAAGTTCTAGCCAGTGTAATAAGATAAGGCAAGGAAATAAAATGGATTCTTGTTTATTCAACTTCAAAAGAACAATAACATTGCTCTCATTAAGGGGATTCAACAGTGCTGACAGCTCCAAGTAAAGCTCCCTTTTCTACAAAATATACACATGCATGTTTAGAGTAACCATAATTTGAAATATGAAACACTGGACAGGGTGCCTGGGTGGCTCAGTAAGTTAAACATCTGACTGGCTCGGGTCATGATCTCGTGGTTCATGGGTTCGAGCCCCACATCAGGCTCTGTGCTGACAGCTCAGAGCCTGCAGCCTGCTTCAGGTTTTGTGCCTCCCTCTCTCTCTGTCCCCCTCCTGCTTCCACTCTCTCTGTCTCTCAAAAATAATAAATAAACCTTAAAAAAGTTATAAAAATAAAATAAAATAATAAAATATGAAACACCACAAAACTCCACCTCCAAAAAGAAGAAGTTGGTTAAATAAATTAGGATACATTATTTGATGAATAATTTACAACCATAAAAAACATATTTTCCAAAAATATTTTATGTGCTATGGATAACGATAATGATATTTTATTAACCAAAAATTAAGTTATAATACTATATACTAAAACATGATCACAATTTTGTCAAACCAAAATGTGAATATAATTATGGTGGCATGATTGAAAATATATTTTTAAAAGCTACTAAAATTGTATTTTCAAAATTTTATGCAATAATAATATATGACTTTTATAAATGGAAAAAACTATTTAAATTAAAAAACTATTTTTCAAAAAAGCTTTTCCAATTTAGGTTAAAAGTAATGAAGGCTTTGGGGCACCTGGGTAGCTCTGTCGGTTGAGCGTCCGACTTCAGCTCAGGTCATGATCTCACGGTTCGTGGATTCGAGCCCCGTGTCGGGCTCTGTGCTGACAGCTTAGAGCCTGGAGCCTGTTTCAGATTCTGTGTCCCTCTCTTGCTCTGCTCCTTCCCTGCTCATTCTCTGTCTCTCTCACTCTCTCAAGGATAAATAAACATTAAAAAAAAAAAGTAATGAAGGCTTCTATACAACTAAAGCGTTCAATAAATCAGTGATTTAAAAAATTATAGTTTTCATACTAAAAGAAAATAAGCTACATTCCCTGCCATTGTTGTTTAAGTAGAAATGATACAAAATTAAATTATATTCATAAGGTGTTATGTCTTAGAATAAACAGAGTTCTAACAGTTGTGTATTTTAAATATATCAATTTGTGTGAAATACGAACAAATAAAATCAGGCTCACTTTTCTCAATTACATGGCAATACATTCATTCTAAACGGATGCTGTGAAGAACAAGCATGGGCTTTGGAGAAAGAAGCCACTGTCCCAGGGGCACCTGGGTGGCTCAGTCGGTTAAGCGCCCAACTTCTGCTGGAGTCATGATCTCCTGGTTCATGAGTTTGAGCCTCGCTTCTGGCTCTGTGCTGACAGCTCTGAGCCTGAAGCCTGTGTCAGATTCTGTGTCTCCCTCTCTCTCTGCCCCTCCCTGTTCATATTCTGTCTGTCTATATCTCTTTCTCTCAAAGATAAATAAACATTAAACAATAACAACAACAACAAAAAAGAAGCGAAGGCTTCCAGTCGCTGGGCCAACACCTAGTTAGTAGTGTCACTCGGGTCAATTATTTGTTCTGACCTCTCGTTTTCTCTGCTATAAAATGGAGAAATTAATCATTTCTTCCTTAAGGCTTTTCATGCATCAAATTGCTAAATGCTATATACACTGTTCTTTATTATTTCTATTTCAGAGGAGACAAATAGCCTCTTCTGCATTGCTTAGTGAATCTCTGGATGCACATTACTAACAAGAAATCTGTCATAAGACAGTACTCATTTTGTAGATTGGTATTTACACTTCAAATACATAACTATTCTATAGCGGCCTCTCTTTTCTTCCCATATAAAAAAAATTGTCCTTCAAAAAATAATTGGAAATGGAGCGCTTGGGTGACTCAGTCGGTTAAGAGTGCAACTTTCGCTCAGGTCATGATCCTGAGGTTCTGGAGTTTTAGCCCCGCGTCAGGCTCTGTGCTGACAGGTTGGAGCCTGGAGCCTGTTTCAGATTCTGTGTCTCCCTCTCTCTTTGCCCCTCCCCTGCTCACACTCTGTCTCTCTTTCTCGAAAATGAAATAAAATAAACATTAAATTTTTTTTAATAATTGGAAAACTACTTGTGTGACCCCATTAATTCACGTAGACACCACAACTTTCCCTCCTTTCTATTAGGATCATTTCCAGTTTCATAGGTAAATTGCATTGTTGACAGTTTTCCCAATTTTGGTGTGGTGTTCATTTCCCATCTGAGCTGATGTCCAATTTAGAACCTTGCTCAAACCTGATCGATGGCCTGTCCAGCGGCCTTCCAGTCTGAGGAAGGAAAGGAGTTAAAACAACCACTGGTACAGTTTTTCTTTTTAAACAGACTATCAAATTGATTTAATTGATTTGTGTTAAAATGCTTAGAAAACACCTCATATAGGTCTAGCCAAGAGGACGATTTTCGTGAGTTTGGATAGGTAACTGTGAAACTCTTGCCAATATAAAAAAAAAAAATAGAGGGAAAGCAAAGGGTTTTGTAAAATTGTTCCAAAATATCAGCCATTTCCCCCAATAGTTTATAGTGGGCAATATTCTTCGGCAATGCAGTATTTATATTTTCTGTTTCATTTTCTATTTGGGGCTAAAATGACCTGGTCTTCACCTTGATATAATGACAGATAAGGCATTTCACTTTCCAAGTGCCGCAGAGCATATTCTGAATAGGAAGAATGAGAAATGCAGAAAAAGAAGGACTCTATAGCAAGCACCAAATGGTGAGAAGATTACCTTCTTTCTGTGGCTCTGAGGAACATTCATTCACAACCATCTTGTCACCCTGTGTACCAGTAACCTCTTGTGAAAGATACTATTACCGGTGCGCAGTTTTAGCTATGGTGCCCATTCTCAGAAAATAAAAGAAAATGTGTATCAAGCAGTGATAGGAATTTCTTTAGTCCAGCCCTCTATTCTTCCTCCTATCCCTTTTTGTTTTTATTCAGTCTTCCTTTTAATTTCCACTTCTCTTCATGTATTCTCTCCTCCTTTATGTTATTCAATATAAAGAAGCATGAAGTTGGTTACAGACAATTTGAAAAGTCTTTCCCCCCTGCTACCAAGAATACAGAGATATTGGAAAATATGGAACCGCTTGGGTCTTTGGGCCTTTTTCAGATTCTTCTCTATGGCTTGAAGTTATTGTGAAGTGAGAGGAAGCAGTGTTACCTGGTGGATTAACATAAAGTTACTGTGTGGGGTGCCTGGGTGGCTCAGTCAGTTAAGTCTCCGACTTCGGCTCAGGTCATGATCTCATGGTTCATTGGTTTGAGTCTCACATCATGCTCTGTGCTGACAGCTCATAGCTTGGAGCCTGTTCAGATTTTTTGTCTCCCTCTCTCTCTGCCCTTCCCCCGCTTGTGTGCATTCTCTCACTCTCTCTCTCTCTCAAAAATAAATAAACATTTAAAAAATTAAAATAAAGTTACTGTCTACAGTTAACTTTAAGGCTTATTAGAGGTTGCTGAGTCAAAGCTGTAAAACTGTTTCATGGCATGATATTTTTCATAACTGAATGAACCTCAGTTTCCTTGTCTGTAAAATGGGGTGGTGGTGGTGGTCATACTAATACAAAATGAGTATTAATTATAGGAGAAAGATTCTAAATTGTGAAAGGACCTTAATGGCCTTAAATTTCAAGATAAGAAATGTGGATTTATACAACAGAAGTCATCAAACTTTTTTATTTAGCAGGTTAGTGTTTTAAAAATATTTATTTTCAGAGAGAGAGAGAGAGAGAGCATGCACATGCTACAAGGAGGGGAGCAGAGAGAAAAGGAGAGAGAGAGAGAGAAAATCCCAAGCAGGTTGCATGTTGTCAGCACAGAGCCCACCGTGGGGCTCAATCTCACTAACCATGAGATCATGACTGGAGAGGAAATCAAGAGTTGAATCCTTAACTGACTGAGCCACCCAGGCGCCCCTATTCAGTTAGTTTTAAGAAAATTGGTGTGATGGCAGTGGATAGCAGGGATTGGTGTCAGGAGAGACTAAAGGCAGACAGATTATTTGACATGCCCAAATTATGTGTAATGATAGTAATTGCTAAGATTATGCTGGACACTGCACTAATGCTTTTTGTTTGTTTGTTTGTTTGTTTTGGCCTTATCTCATTATATTTCTTCAAATCTCTGTGAAATAGACAGCATTTGCCATCTGTACTTCACAGATGAAGAAACTGAGGCACAGAGCAATTAAGAAATTCACCTAAACTGTTAACTCAGTATGAGGTCACCATTGAAGAGATGAGTAAGGTTACCAAAGAGCCAGGATTTGACCCCAGACTGTCCTGCTCCAGAACTCTCACACTTAAACACTGTGAGGTACCATCTCTAGTGTGTAGGTCAATAGCTCTCTGAGTGCCATCCATACTCACCAATTTGCATCACTTCAAAGAACATTTGACAGTTTGGGGATCTTCCATGAAGAATAATTATTCAGTTGTCTTACATGATCTGGGTCTGAAGAATTATTCCCTCAAGCATTTGTTTTCCATACATGGTTTGTAGTGGAAATCTTCCAAAAATATACTGTAAACTTCACTGTCTTTGTAAAGATGTTTTTTAAAAATATGATTGATTCAGGATTTTTATAAATGTCAATTCTTTTTTCCTTCAAGTTTTTTTCTTTGATTTTATTTTTTAAATTAAGTTATTTTTTCTTCCATGATTTTATTTACATTCCAGTTAGTTAACAGATAATTTAATATTAGCTTCAGGAGTATAAGTTAGTGATTCATAACTTATATGTAAAACCGAGTGCTCATCACAGCAAGGATCCTCCTTAATATTCATCATCCATTTAGCCCAGGCCCTCACCCACCTCCCATCCTGTGAAAGCTATAGAATGCTAAAAGAAATGTCAATTCTTTTACTTTGGAAATTAAACTTTTGGAAACTATTAAGGTTTGGAATATGGTGTGAACTTATAGTGAGTGACTGTCTTCAGATGCATTGTCTCTTTTTTCTTCTTTCTTTCCTTCCTTCTTTTCTTTCTTTCCTTCTCTCTTTCTTTTCTTTCTTTCTTTCTTTCTTTCTTTCTTTCTTTCTTTCTTTCTTTCTTTCCTTCATTCTTTCCTCCCTTCCTCCTTTCCTCCTTCCTTCCTCTATTTTTCTTTCTTTCCCTCTCTTTCTCTTCCTTCCTTCCTTCCTTCCTTCCTTCCTTCCTTCCTTCCTTCCTTCCTTCCTTCCTTCCTTCCTTCCTCCTTTCCCTCCTTCTTTCTTTCTTTCCTTCTTTCCTCCTTCCTCCTTTCCCTCCTTCCTTCTCTCCCTTTCTGTTTCTCTCTTTCTTCTAACTCCCCAGCTCAGTGATTATTTTTTAGTTGTTAGTGAGGGCTTAGTTTCCCCCTGACCATAAGTCCCCAGATCTCTCATAGATGCCTCTTTTCTCCTTAAATATGATCTGTTGCCTCTGATCACAGATGTCTGTGAGTCTGCTGTTTGTTACTCTGGTTTCTGTGACATAGACCATTTTTACCCTCTGCTTTTATCTCTTTTCATTGTTTTTCTCTGATCTTTCTTTCCCTTCCTGCCTTTCTCGGTTTTGCTGTAGTGGAACTTGGATATTGTTATCCAGGCTAATCCATCAGCTATTTCTTTTCCTGGGCAAGAAGTAGGGGGAGGCTGTGTAATATTTTACTCCTTTTCTCTGGCCAGTGGAATAATCATTAACAAGAAAGCCTATAAATGATGCACTTTTGTTTCTTAGTTATTTTCATGATTTCTCTCCTTCTTTCTTTTTTTTTTTTTTTTTTTTGGAAGATTCTTGTTTCCTTTTATCCTTCTAATAGCCGAGATTAGAAGACATCAGAATCTGGAAAACTTCAGCTCTATTTTATTTCTAGAGTAGAAAGGTTAAATCAAGCATTTAACTTTGAACAATCTAAGTTGTATTGCTTTTAAATTTAATTATTTCAATAGAAGTATAAATAGCGATGTAGCAGATGTATTCCAAATATTTGTATGTTAAATAACAGTCTCTCAACTATTTTCTGTTTTAAAAATATGTAAATTCTGAATACTTATGTCCCCACAAAAACCTGCACATGGTGGCTTTTAGCGGCTTTATTCATAATTGCCAAAACTTAACAGTGACCAGGATGTTCTTCAGTAGATTACTGACTGGGTAAATGAAGTGGTACATCCAGACAATAGAATATTATCCAGTGCTAGAAACAAAGCTATGAAAAGACAGCAGAGATCTTTAAATGGGTATTAGTGAGTGAAAGTAGCCAATCTGAAAAGACTACATAGTATCTGATTCCTACCATATTAACACTCTGGAAAAGGCAAAACTATGGACCCAAAAGATCACTGATTGCCAGGGATTGGGAGGAGGGATGAACAGGTGGAGCACAAGGGATTTTTAGAGCAGTGAAAATACTCAGTATGATACCATCATGATGGATACATGTCATTATACATTTTCCAAACCCATAGATTGTACAACCCCAAGCATGAACCCTAATGTCAAATTCAGACTTTGTATGATTATGACATGTCCATGTAGGTTCATCAGTTGTAATAGACATACCAACCCTGGTGGTGGAGGGTGTTGATATTGAGGGAGGCTATGCATGCCTGGGGGCAGGGAGCATATGAGGAATTTTTGTGCCTTCCCCTTAGTTTTGCTGTGCGCCTAAAACTGCTCTAAAACAGTAATCATTTTTACAAATTGAGATAAAAATTGACATGTAACATTGTGTAAGTTTAAGGTGTAAAATTTGTTGACTTGATACATTTATATATTGCAATATGATTATCATCATAGTGTTAGCTGGTACTTCCATCATGTCACAGGGTTATTATTTGAATTTTTGGGGAGACTCTTTAAGATCTAGTTTCATAGAAGCTTTGAAGTTTATAATATAGTATTGCTGTCTATAATCACAAGGTTGTACATTAGATCTCTAGAAGTGACTCATCATCTAACTCCAACTTCATACCCTTTGACCAATATCTCCCTAATGGTCTCACTCCAAGTCCTTGATAATTACTGTTCTACTCTGTTTCTATGTGTTTGGATATTTTAGATTCCACATATGAAATCATTTTCCCTTGTCTTTCTCTTTCTCACTTATCTCACATAGCGTAATGCCCTCAAGGTCCATCCATGTTGTCACAAGTTGCAGGAATTCCTTGTTTCTCATGGTTGAATAATATCCCATTGTATAATTATATCACATGCATTTATACATTCATCTATCGATGGGCATTTAGGTTGTTTGTATATCTTGGCTATTGTGAATAAGGCTGCAATAAATATGGGAATGCACATATCTATTTGATACCACGTTTTCATTTTCTTTGAATATATACCCAGAAGTGGGGTTGCTGGATCATATGGTAGTTCTATTTTTTTTTATAAGTTGCATTTATTTTATTTTATTATTATTATTTTTTTAATTTATTTCTAGGAGAGAGAGAGAGAGACAGTGTGAAGGAGAGGGTCAGAGAGAGAGGGAGTCACAGAATGAAACAGGCTCCAGGCTCTGAGCTGGCGGTCAGCACAGAGCCCGACGCGGGGCTCGAACCCATGAACCGCGAGATCATGACCTAAGCTAAAGTCGGACGCTCAACCGACTAAGCCACCCAGGCGCCCTGGTAGTTCTATTTTTAACTTTTAAGGGACATCCATACTATTTTCCATAGTAGCTACACCAATTTCCTTTTATATAAACAGTGTATGAGAATTCTTTTCTCCACATCCTTGCCAATACTTGTATTCATTACATATTTTGAATATTAACTCTTTATCAGATGTATGTTTGCAAACCTTTTCTCCCACTCTGTAGGTTATCTTTGCATTTTGTTGATTGTTTTTTGTTCTACAGAGACTTTTTAGTTTAAAGTTGTATCACTTGTCTGTTTTTGTTTTTCTTGATTATACGTTTGGTATTATATGCAAAAAACAATTGCCAAGACCCATGCCAAGGAATTTTTTCCTTATGTGTTTGTCCTAAGAGTTTTATGGTTTTAGGTCATGTGTTAAAATCTTTAAGCGATTTTGAGTTAATTTTTGTACGTGGTTTAAGATACGGGTGCAATTTAGTTTTTTACATGTGATTGTCCAATTTTCCCAACACCATTATTGGAGAGATTATCCTTTCTGCATTGAGTAGTTTTAGCCCCTCTATCAAATGTTAGTTGACTCTATCTATAGATTCACTGTGGTTCCTATCGAAATTCCAGTGGCATTTTTTTCACAGAAAGAAAAAAAACCAAACCTAAAATGTGTATGGAACCACAAAAGACACAGAAGAGCCAAAGCACTCCTGAGATAGAACAAAGCTGGCATCACACTTCCTGACTTCAGACTGTATCACAAATCTATGGTAATCGAAACAGTGTGATACTGGCATAAATATACACATTGACCAAAAGAATAGAATTGAAAGACCTAAAATCAACTCCTGCATAAAGTCTTAATAAAAAATTACATAAGTTCCTGACCATGAGATGATATTACTTTTTAATATTGTTACAGTTACTTTAGATGTTTAAAAAGTGCATCTCAACAGTTCTGAGATAATTGAATGTGCTTCAGTTAACGTTCACTGTATTTGTTTAGAAAATATTTGAGTCATACTGAGGATACTACTGAGTTAAATCTGCAAGGACCATTAACTTTTGAAGAGAGTCCTTTAACACTCAGGATGTATTTGAGACGTATTGGGACTTTGTTTAATGACAAAACAACAAAAGGAAACAGTAACTCTGATTCTTTGAGACAGAAGTTTCTTTTCCATAAAGCAAAACTGCTTGCCTTTATAGATGCAAATAGTTCTTAATAAAATCACCTCCCTTTAAAACTTGCTTTCAAACATTTAAAATTTATAATCTTTTCCCCTAGATTAAAAAAAAATCATATGATATCTTTCTGAGGACCTATCTACTTTCAGTTTAGTTTCAAACTGACAAATGTTATCCAGGTTCATCTAAATTAAAGGTAGGAAAAATAGATGTTTCCTGTGCCTTAAACTTATTAGAAAACATAAGGTTGCTTTGTCCCTGATGGATTTTCTTCAGCACAGTCATGAAGAATGGCCTATCACTGCTCTACTTAACAAGCTGTTTTCATTTGCTTGTGAATCTTCAAATGAGAAAGGGGGTATATTCCAGTCTGTTTACATTGCTTGTAAATCAGGCTGGGAGACCAGAAGCAAATCTTCTCGAAAGGAAGAGTTTAACTTGATTGGTAGAAATCTTTTAAAGTAAGGCGGACCTTCTGATTTATACATTCAATTGGAAAGGTGCCATTGCAAACAGTTTCTGGGACGATTTTGCCTGAAGAATTACGAAGAAGGTAATATCTTTTTCAAGAACGATTTCTTCAGGATTTTGGATCACTCTAGAAAAATGGAAAATATTATCAATGGCATGTGGGATGGTCCTGCAGAATTAAAACTTAAGACTCTATCCATTGTGGCTGGGTCACCAGGGCAGTGTTATATTACATTAAGGTCATTGTTATGGGTCATGAGGGGTTAACCACAAAATGCAAGACAGAAGCATGGTTGGGTAGGCTCTGTCAACAACTGTCAATCTATATGGCAAGCCTACATGAGTCACATTATTTTGTCCTTAATCCCAAGGCCCCTGGTAGCATCTGTGGGCTATGTGGTGGCACTGGGGATTGAGACTATATGGTTAACCCAGAAAAGGTTCTCTGAGGCCTCGTGAAGTCTTGGGGGCTATAGTTTCTCTAACAATTGCAACACAGATGGAAAATATACTTAAATCTCATGTGGAGACATTTGACTGATCAAGTATTAGTGAGCTTTGTGTTGAGAAGGATCCCCAGGCTTATCTGGAGGGAACGTTGAGATTAGATAACAATGTGTGCCATAAACCCGGAAGTGGGTGCAAATTTGCCAAGCGATTGCCATTTCGGGTCTGGGAGTTGCTGCTGTCTCTTTGGCTCAGTCCAATCAACTCAGTCTGATCTTGGCTGGCTTGGTCCTTACTGATGTTCTACCAGGTTCTCTCACCTTAATAAGCTATGACCAGGGGAAACATTTCCCGTCAATCTTAGGGAGGCTTTGAGAGAAATCTGACCTTTGAGACCAGTGTAACTACTTGTCTGCTCACTGACAGGATAACCTCTTGTAAGCTGGATTGGAATGTACTCTCAATGTACATTTTTCCCCCTGGGGCTACCTGTATTGTGAGACTGGTTTCTGACACCATGGGGCCATAGCCTTCCATGAGCCAGGTGGATAGTCAGGCTCTACCTTTAATGGTTGGTTACTTTCAACTCCTGACGCTAGACAGATGGTTTCACTGGTCTACTCGCCTGTGTGTGCATGCTCTGGAGAGACTGCTTTCCTAGCAGGAAGTATCTGTGTAAATTAGAATCAAGATCTCTAGGACAGTCAAAAACTTCTTTCTGTTCTCCTGTCTGCCTTGTCCAATGCTTTTGATTCAGGAGCTCTCTTAGGCCAGAACCACTGGACCAGAGCTTTACCAGCTATATTGTCAATTAGAATTTGGCCACATCAGGTTCATGTCTACCTGCTCAAAACTCGGACTTTCAATTTTCTTTCCTTAAGCATTGCTATATATGCTTTCGAGACTTCTATTTCCGTGTCTACCTAGTTTCTGGCCCATTGCTCCCTACAAGTAACTATAAATCCCTCACCTATGACTCATTGCCTCCTGCAACCTTTAACCTATTAGTTCATTTAGACTGTGATTTTCACATCTTATGTAAACCCTTAGTTCCAGTTTCCCACCCTCGCTCCATAATGCAATTTCCCAATGTTGACAAGAAGCGCAGTCAGGTGAATTAGGAGTGGGCATGGGGTCAGGTGAATGATGGATGTGCCCTGTCCCATAGAATCAACACAATCGCATATACAGAGGAAATTTAGGGTCTTCAGAAACTAGTCCAGGCATTTAGAACAGAATAGCAAGGCTGCAGTCTCCAGTAATGTCCTTTTGGCAGGCCGAGAATATCATATTTGAAACATACATTCAACCAGAAAAAACAGAACAATGGAACAGTGGAAGTAGGCTTATAGGTTCGTACCTAGAGTGAATCAGTAATTCTATAAAATGTAGGGCTCTATACTGTGGTGAAACCACTTTGCATCCATGCTTGTGTGTTCAAGACATAATTGAAGAGCCAAAGTGACTTTGGGGATCATAGCTCAATCTCCTAATTTTACAGATGAAGAAACCAAAGCCTGAAGAGGTTAAGTGGCTTGTCCAAGGTCACATAGTTGGCTAGTGGTACAGCTAGGACTAGAGAGAACCCAGGTCATCTTACATGCATTCCTTTCCAGGCGCTACTCTCTCTCTCCACAGTTGCATTGTTTTCAAATTATGAGTGACTCAGCTCACTTCAAAGAGCAAAGACCTAATTTCCTTCTGATTGAAATGAGGCAGTCACAGGGTTTCACACAAGAAAATTGAAAAATGATATATGTGGCTTATTTCTTTGTTCCTTTCTGTTTTTGTCTCTGGATCAAGAAGCAAGGGAAGCTGGGGAATCATTGGAAGCAAGGCAAGACCATCCAAATGCTGCATGGAGCAGAGGACACATATGTTAGGGAACGCAAATATCTGCCCTTTGGTGGAGTGAAAATAGACAATTGCAACTGTCTCTTTCAGTAGAGATGGACTAGTCTGTAGCCTCAGGCACTCCTCTTCAAAATTGCTCAGAGCCTTAGAAGATGTGGCTGTTGACGCTAAAGGGAGTAGACTACTGCTTATTAAATGCTTCAACTTTGGTCTTGAAGGAGGACAACTTGGAAGAGCTCCAAGTCCAGTTGGAGGATAGGCCTCTTTGGGTTTAATGGAACATACCCTGATTTACCATGAAATTGTTCATCTGAGATGTTTTACTTAGGATCACATGCCATCTGTCTGCCTATTACTAAACTGAACCTGCCTTCCTCATTTGTTCGTTCTGTTGTTTTGTTGTTATTTGTTCAGTCATCTATTCTTTCAGTATGTGTAAGTGCTTACTAAATTCAATGCACTATTCTGGATGTTCCAGATAGAATAATAGCCTTCAGCTTTGGAGAAGCTTCAGTCTAGAGTGGAGAGAAAGGTTAAGTAAAACAATACAGTCTGATAAAAGATGGAATATAAGATATCCTCAGGGTACTGTGGAAAAGCAGAGGCAAGGCACTTACCTATCTGAGATAAATAAGAAAAGCTTTCTGGAAAAGTTGGACTTTGGTTAATCTTGAAGGAAAACTAGGAGCTGGGAAGTAGGTACAGGAGGAAATCAGAGAGAACAGAATGCACAAAGGCAAGAAGGCTGAGATAGCCTGGCATGTTCTGGGGATCCACAGGTATTCAGTCTGTCTGGCCTGTAGAGATTGAGGGGTTGGGTAATGAAAGGAGAATCTGGAGAAGTAAACAGGGGCAAGGGCTTGGTGTGCTGAACATGGTTGAAAGTCAGTGAAGGATACTAAATATTATATCACTGGAATATATATTTTTAGAATATTCAAGTTAACATACAGTATAGTCTTGGCTTTAGGAGTAGAACACAGTGATTCATCTCTTACATATGATACTCAGTGCTCATCTTGAAAAGTGCCCTCCCTAATGCCCATCACATATTTTCCCCACCCCCCAACTCACACTCCCCTAAAGCAACCCTCAGTTTGTTCTCTGTATTTAAGAGTCTCTTATGGTTTGCTTCCCTTTCTGTTTTTATCTTATTTTTCCTTCCCTTCTCCTATGTTTATCTACTGAATATCTCAAATTCCACATACAAGTGAAATCATATGATATCTGTCTTTCTTTGACTGACTTATTTTGCTTAGCACAGTATACTCCAGTTCCATCTATGCTGTTGCAAATGGCAATGTTGGGTTCCTTTTCATTGCTGAGTAGTATTCCAGTGTGTGTGTGTGTGTGTGTGTGTGTGTGTGTGTGTGTGTGTGTGTGACACATCTTTATCTATTCATCAGTTTATGGACATTTGGGCTCTTTCCATACTTTGTCTATTGTTGATAGCACTGCTATAAACATTGGGGTTCATCTGCCCCTGCTGAATTTTTGTATTCTTGGGATATGTTTCTGGTAGTGTATTTGCTGTATTGTAGGATAGTTCTATTTTTAATTTTTTGAGGAGCCTCCATACTGCTTTCCAGAGTGGCTGCACCAGTTTGCATTCCCAACAGTGCAAAAGTGTTCCTTTCTTCACATCCTCATCAACAACTGTTATTTCCTGAGTTGCTAATTTCCATTCTGACTGGAATGAGGTGGCATCTCATTGTAGTTTTGATTTGTATTTCCTTACCATTGAAATATTCTTAAACTCAACACATTGTAGGGGAAAATGTGCTGTCATGAAAAGATCGTCATATTTGGAGTCAGACAAATCCATGTTTAATCATTTCTTTACTGTGGATATTGGGCAAGTTAATTTACTGCTTTAAGGATGCTACTTTGCCATTAAAAGTGAGGATGATTATTTCTGCTTAATCTTTGTGGGGAAGGGTTAATAACGTATGTGAAATCACTGAGGATAAAATTAATAAATAATTTACGTGTATTCATTCATCTTATACTCTTTCTTCCATTTCTTTCTTACTTTCTTCCATTTGCATTCTGACTAATCTTTTTTTCCTTCTCTCCTTCTGGAGATTCACTGGGTTTACAGAAATTATGGGTATCTTGTGTGGCTTGATGTCCTTGTTTATTTAGTGCATGACATTTAGAAAACAATTTTGTGCAAGTTCTGTCCTCATGGCAGTAAATGTACCAGAGCACAACAATGTCCACAATTGATTGGATCTGCTTGTTCTTGCTGGGTGACATATTTAAATGATCCTGTCATAGACATGAAACATGAAACATTTTTGCAATTTGTAATCAGAACTTTACCTAAGGAAAATTATTGCAGCTGTGGTAGGATTGAATTCACTCTTTCACTCCCTCTCTCCCCAAATCTATCAAACTGTCAGCAGCCTGCCTTTGGGGAAAAAAAAAAAACTAGACATTGTTTTGCTCTATTTTTTCCCCAGTGTTACCATATGCAGTTCTTCTGCTTGTACTGTAAAGATATCTGAACATTTTTAAAGGTGTAATTGACATACAACAGTATATTAGTTTCAGGTATACAATGTAATGATTCAACACTTGTATACACTGTGAAATGATGTACAATGTAATGGTTCAACACATGTATAAACTATGAAATCATCACCACAATGTTTGGTCACCATCCATCACCATAAAAAGTTAGACAAAAAATTTTTTTTCTTGTGATGAGAACTTTCAAGATCCACTTTCTTGGCAAGTCTTGAATATGTACTATAGTACCATTGACTATAGCCTCCACGCTGCATCCCACGTTTCCATGAGAACATTTTTTATGTGCTTATAAGAAAAGGTCATTTGCAATATATTCTGTTTGGGTAAAAAAAAAAAAAAAGACCTCAAGAAGCTAAGGAGCTTAATAGGCTTGAAGAGAATGAGTTTCCATAATATTCTAAGCTAGAGTGACTATCAGATACTCACTGTTATTGGTGGGTTGGGAGTGGAGCTCACATAGATGAATTTGGGACATTTGTTTTCTCAGTCACCTAATATATTTGGTTTCTGGAGTAGGAAAGAAGTAGAACAGTCAACTAGTACCCAACCTCCTGTCTTATGCTTTGGCCCCCTCTATAGGTTCTGCTTCACCAGATTCAGTGTTATGATAGGCATTACTGCTTACTAAAGGCAGAACATTCTCTCTTTGGACTGTTTTTACATTTAGAAGGTGCTTCCTGATATTAAACTAAAATGTCTTAAATTTTTTTTTAATGTTGATTTGTTTTTGAGAGAGAGAGACAAAGTGCAAGCAGGGGAGGGGCAGAGAGAGAGGAAGACACAGAATCCGAAGCAGGCTCCAGGCTCTGAGCCGTCAGCACAGAGCCCGCCTCAGGGCTCAAACTCATGAGCCATGAGATCATAACCTAAGCTGAAGTTGGGTGCTTAACTGACTGAGACACCCAGGCTCCCCTAAAATGGTGCTATTTTTATGACTTAGCATCATAGGGAATAAGCTTAATCACTTTTTTCACCTTAAGACCTCTCGAATCTTTGGAGCCAACTCAAGTTTGACACGTTCTCTTCCACAACTCTTTCCTCTCAGCATAACATTTCCATTTCAGTCAATGGTTCCCTATAAGAACTGATTTCATGTTTCTTTACCATCCCTGTCAAGTGCCTCCAACTATGTGTCCATATACTTCTTAAAGGGTAGCAGCCAGAATGCTGTGTGTACTCACAATATGCTGCAGCCAATGTGTAACAGTTCTACTAATGCAGCATAAAATCAAATCAGCTGCTTTTGGGGCCCATATCACAATGTTCTCTCATATCAAACTTCCTATTGTCTAAAACTCTGATTTAAACTTTCTATTATATATGATCTATCATAACCAGTCCTTAATGCTCTTTTAAAATTTTTGACTGTTCCCTTTAATGTGTCTTGTATCTCTTCCACCTTCTGCTGTCTCCAACTATGGCAGATCAACCTCCTCTTTCTTCATCTAAATAACTGATAGTTATTGAACATGAAATAACCAGGTCTCCAGAAAGAAGCACCCCTGCTGATATCATGATTTCAGACTTCTATCCTCCTGAACTATGAGGGAATAAATTTCTGTGAGAGAACAAATGTCTGAAAGAAAGAAAGAAAGAAAGAAAGAAAGAAAGAAAGAAAGAAAGAAAGAAAGAAAGAAAGAAAGAAAGAAAGGGAAAGGAAGGAAGGAAGGAAGGAAGGAAGGAAGGAAGGAAGGAAGTTTTATTGGAAACATTCTAGTATAGAAGTTCTTAACCTGGGACTCATGAACCAATAGAAGCTTGATGAACTTTATGCAAATGTGTGTATGTGTATTTTTTTCTGGGACAAAATTCCATAGCTTTTTATCATATTCTTAAAGGTGTGCATAGTCCAAAGAAATTAGGATGTTGTATTCTAGAATGGCATAGAAATGCTCTGACTACACATTCATTCAATCACTTAAAATATCTATTTGAGTGGTTTTTAGCCAATGGTTCTCCATCTTGAACACACGCATGGCATGAAGGACTTTGTTCAATGCTTTTGGATATGTATACTTTGCACATCACATATCTCTGATTTTCAAGGCCACTGGCCATACCTGAGAATGAAATGAAGTTAGTTTAACTAAGCTAATCATCATTTACATTTTTAGTTGCTCATGAACAATTCTTTTAATAACCTATCATAGAATATTTCCCATGACTCAGGTAGTCAATCATTCAATCAACAAATAGTTATTTAATTCTTGCTCTGTGCCAGGAACTATTCTAAATGCTGGTGCTAAAACAGCAAGAAAGACAGATAAGGTCTTTGCTTACATGGAGCTTATGTACTAGTGAGGGAGTCAGACAGTAAACAAACACACAAGTCAGACAATTTTAGGTAGTGCTGACTGCTCTGAAGAAAATAAGATAAGGACATTGGATAAAAAGTTACTGAAATGGGGGCAGGGCAGTAACTAGATGAGTCAGAGAAGATCTCTCTAAGAGAATGGTGTTTTAGAACTAGTTGACAAGGATTTAGTTTACAAATATGTAGGGGAAGAATAGTCCAGGCAAAGATATCAACAATGCAAAGGCCCTGGGGCAAAAAAGATCTTGAAGTATCCAAGGAACAGAAAGATGATCAATGTGACTGAAGCATAGTGAACAGTGGGGCAATAATAAGTGATTGAATTTAAGAGGGAGGCAACACAGTCTTGGCAAAGGTGAAAAATGTAGACTTTGTTCTAACTGCATTGAGGGTTGTAGGATGGCAATGATAGAATGTATACTTTGTTTTAAGTGCAGTGAAGTTTGTAGGAAGTAGCAGGGTTTCACAGTCTGATTTAACATTATTCAAAGAGTCTAATTGTTGTATGTGGAGAATGAATTGTACAGAAGCAAGAGTAGAATGGAGACACTTTACCAGTATTTAATTGTGGAATCTGCATTCTTTCTCATTGAGAGAGAGAGAGAGAGAGAGAGAGAGAAGGAAAGGAGTGAATCTTTGGCAGTCTTCCATGATTTCTTCTTTTCTCCGTGAATGCTCAAAGATAATTAATATAGATTCACCGACTGTATACATTCTTGGATTTATCTCACATGTCTGTCCCTGGAGATTGAAAGGTGGATTTATATACCTTAAACCAGTTGTCTCACGTAAAGAGGCAGAAGGCAGTCATTGAGTAACCCATGAAGACCAGGGGACAGTCTGCTGCACAGAAGAGTAGAAGGGTTGTAGGATAGTAATGGAAGCCAGGTTGCTCAGGGTTGGGTTCTCCTGAATTAAGCTGTCAGCCTGTCTCCCGATGAGGAATTCCATCCAGAAGCAGACCGGGTATCCTGAGTGTAGGCCGCACCTGATGGCCAAGAATAGCAATAAGAGTCCCAAGGATGGTTCTTTATCTCCAAGGAACTTGAGCCATTTGAAGAGGTAATAGGCCAGGGCACCTGGGTGGCTCTGTCAGTTAAGCGTCCGGCCTCAGCTCAGGTCATGATCTCATGGTCTGTAGGTTCAAGCCTGACGTCGGGCTCTGTGCTGACAGCTAGTTCAGAGCCGGGAGCCTGTTTCAGATTCTGTGTCTCCCTCTCTCTCCGACCCTCCCCAGCTCATGCTGTCTCTCTCTCTCTCAGAAAGAAATAAAGCATTAAAAATATTTTATTAAAAAAAAAGAAGTAATAGGCCATCCAGGCATTGGTGTTGATGTTAATAGAGGCCATCTTGAGCCTACTCTTCATATTGTTATATGCTCACAAAGTAATGGTGCCAAGGAAAGAGGAGTTAAAGAAAATGGAATAATCTATTTTCCTGATGGCCTAGAGCAGGGCTGGTACAGAAACAACGTGTCTCTTTCCATAGCACTTCTTTGCCTCAGAACACAGAGAGCATGGAAGCCAGGGAGTGAGAAGTTAGTGCTCCAAGCTGTGCCTCTACTGCCAGCCAAGTCTTCATCTGGGGTCAAAGGGGAAATTCTCATGAAAGGAGTAGCGGGCCCATATGTCCCTTCTGGGCCCCCCCCCCCCCATGTACGTTGTCTTCTCTCCCTCTCTAGCCAGGAATCTGTTGTGTTTTTCTTCTCCCAATTTATTATGATTGATTGTCTGTGTGTTTCTACCACTCCCCACAGGGGGTACAAGGCCTTCCCAGCTCCACTTTTTCTACCTTGGAACTGCACCAGATAAAATCACTTTTCTTTGTTCAGTTTTTCAGAAAGAAAGAAAGGAAGGAAGGAAGGAAGGAAGGAAGAAAGAAAGAAAGAAAGAAAGAAAGAAAGAAAGAAAGAAAGAAAGAAAGAAAGGAAGGAAGGAAGGAAGGAAGGAAGAAAGGAAGAAGGAAAGACAGAAAGGTATTTAAAATGTTAGACCACTGGGTTTTGGTGCACATGCATGTGTTTCACAATCTTTTCAACCTTCCTAGGTTTAACTTTTTTCTTAGCAATTGGTTGTGTTTTACACTTTTCAGCCTGAAAATAATTCTCTTTGACAGGGAAGACAGAAACAAAATAGGATTTAAAAGAGTCTACATTCCTCGTGTTATCCATCACCCTGGACAGCTCTCTGGTTTATGTAGGTATTCACTTCTATTTTTTTTCCACTACATCAGTATAATTTATAATTGTATCATTAGAATTGTCTTTTTGAGGTTTCCTTGAACCATATCTTGAATTCCAGTATCCCTTACTAGCTCTGCCATTTACTAGCTGGGACAAAGTATTTAACCTCTCTGTGTCTGTTTACTCAACTGTATAATGGAGTCAATAATATCTATCTCATGAAGTTGTGAGGATTTAATGAGTTAAACATATAAAATGCTTTTAACAATGCCTGGCAGAGCAAATGCTCAATAAATGCTAGCTGCTATTGTTAATGTTGCTGTTATTATTATATCTGGGACATGAGATTCAGGCTCCACACTTTCTTTGTATCACACACTATACCAGCCTTGCAATGACTATTCTTTGATTCAATGTCAGACTTTCTTGACTTCTTTTTTCATTGTTCACTTTTTTGGCATCAACTCCCATGGCAGCATTTGGGGGGAAGTTATGCAGACCTGAGTTAGAGCCCTGGCTCTGCCATTTGCTAATTCTGTGTTGTTGGAATAGTAGTGATTACTCTCTCCAATCTTCAGCTTCCTCTTTTGTAAAATGGGAATAATATTGTCTCCTATTATTGGGGAGCGAGATATATGTAAAGCTAGTAAAGAGCGTAGCCTGTGGAAAATCTCAATACTTTCACATTTGCTTCACTTTTCAGTGTTTTTATGCTGCCCCAACCTTGTTGTGCTATCTGTAGGGAAAATGAGAACTCTTCTTAGACTATGATTCTCAAAACAGAGTATCTTCTCCATTCTGGCCTTTTGGTCAGCGAGGCTGACACTCTCAAGTTCACAACCTTATCCCCATTTCTTGGCAATTCTTGGTACTTTGCTGCCCTTGAATACCATCAGTTATTTCGAATTACTTGATACTTGGCATTTTCCCATTTTAGTGCCATTGCAAGCTGAATTCAATTTGTAAGTTTTCAGGGAACAAATATATATGCAGTGCACTTAAAAACATTTTTTATTAATGTTTATTTATTTTTTAGAGAGAGAGAAAGAGCATGAACAGGGGAGGGGCAGAGAGAGGAAGACACAGAATTCGAGGTAGGCTCCAAACTGCGAGCTGTCAGCACAGAGCCCGATGCACGGCTTGAACCAATGAACTGTGAGATCATGACCTGAGCCAAAGTTGGACACTTAACTGACTGAGCCACCTGTAAGAGACTCTTAAATACAGAGAACAAGCTGAGAGTTGATGGGAGAGGGCAGAGGAAAGAGGTAAAATGGTTGATGGGCATTAAGTAGGGCACTTGTTGGGATGAGCACTGGGTGATGTATGTAAGCAATGAACAATAAGAATCTACCCCTGAAAACAAGAATACAGTGTATACACTATATGTTAGCTAACTTGACAATAAATTATATTAAAAAAAAGAAGAGACAAAAAAATATATGGATGCAGTGCAGACTTTTTCTACCTATGCCATTCAGTAGTAATGAATCCAACACCATCAGTGTCATCTATTTTTCCCCTTACTTGATTTATCTTTGTTTGACATTTATTTTTTTAATTTTTAGTTTTCTTAAATAATTTATTGTCAAGTTGGTTTCCATATAACACCCAGGGCTCTTCTCCACAAGTGCCCTCCCCCATTCCCATCACCCCCCTTCCCCTCTTCCCCACCCCCATCAGCCCTCAGTTTGTTCTCAGCATTCAAGAGTCTCTCATGGTTTGCTTCCTTCCCTATCCCCAACTATTTTTCCCCTTGTTCTCACCCACAGTCCTCCGTTAAGTACCTCTTAATCCACCTATACGTGCAAACATATGGTATCTGTCCTTCTCTGCCTGACTTATTTCACTCAGCATAACACCCTCAAGGTCCATCCATGTTGCTACACATGGCCAGATTTCATTGTTTCTCATTGCCATGTAGTATTCCATCATATAGATAAACCACATCTTCTTGATCCATTCGTCCATTGATGGACACTTAGGCTCTTTCCATGTTTTAGCTATTGTGGAGAGTGCTGCTATGAACATTGGGGTACATGTGCTCCTATGCATCAGCACTCCTATATCCCTTGGGTAAATTTCTAGCAGAGCTATTGGTGGGTCATAGGGGAGTTCTATTGTTAATTTTTGAGGAACCTCCACACTGTTTTCCAGAGGGGCTGCACCAGTTTACATTCCCACCAACAATGTAGGAGGGTGACCGTTTCTCCACATCCTCGCCAGCATCTAGAGTCTCCTGATTTGTTCATTTTAGCCACTCTGACGGGCGTGAGGTGGTATCTCAGTGTGGTTTTGATTTGCATTTCCCTGATGATGAGGGATGCTAAGCATCATCTCATGTGTCTGTTGGCCATCTGGATGTCCTCTTTGGAGGAGTGTCTGTTCATGTCTTCTGCCCATTTCTTCACAGGATTATTTGTTTTTTGGGTGTGGAGTTTCGTGAGTTCCTTATAGATTTTGGATACTAGCCCTTTATCTGGTATGTCATTTGCAACTATTTTTTCCCATTCAGTCAGTTGCCTATTAGTTTTATGGATTGTTTCCTTTGCCTTGCAGAAGCTTTTGATCTTGATGAGGTCCCAATAGTTCATTTTTGCTCTTGATTCCCTTGCCTTTGGGGATGTGTCAAGTAAGAAACTGTTGTGGTTGAGGTCAAGGAGGATGTTTCCTGCTTTGTCCTCTAGGGTTTTGATGGTGTCCTGTCTCACGTTCAGGTCTTTTATTCATTTTGAGTTTTTTTTTTGTGTGTGTGTGTATGGTGTGAGAAAATTATCTAGTTTTATTCTTCTGCAGGTTGTTGTCCAGTTTTCCCAGCACCATCTGTTAAAGAGGCTGTCTTTTTTCCATTGGTTACTCTTTCCTGCACTGTCAAAGTTTAGTTGTCCATACATTTGTGGTTCCAACTCTGGGTTCTCTATTTTATTCCATTCGTCTATGTGTCTGTTTTTGTGCCAATACCATACTGTCTTGATGATAACAGCTTCGTAGTAGTGGCTAAAGTCTGGGATGGTGATACCTCCCGTTTTGGTTTTCTTCTTCAATATTACTTTGGCTATTTGGGGTCTTTAGTGGTTCCATACAAATTTTAGGATAGTTTGTTCTAGTTTTGAGAAGTATACTGGTTCAATTTTGATTGGGATTGCATGGAATGTGTAGATTGCTTTGGGTAGTAATGACATTTTAATCATATTTACTCTTCTGATCCATGAGCATGGAATGCTTTTCCTTTTTTTTTCTGTCTTCTTCAATTTCCTTCATAAGTTTTCTATAGTTTTCATCATACAGATCTCTTATATCCTTGGTTAGGTTTACTTCTAGGTATTTTGTTTTTTGTGCAATTGTGAATGGGATCAGTTTCTTGATTCCTCTTTCTGTTGCTTCATTATTGGTGTATAAAAATACAACTGATTTATGGACGTTGATTTTGTACCCTGCAACTTTGTGCTGAATTCATCGATCAGTTCTAGTAGGCTTCTGGTGGAGTCTGTCGGGTTTTCTATGTAGAGTATCATGTCGTCTGCAAAAAGTGAAAGTTTGACCACTTTGTTGACAATTCTGATGCCTTTGATTTCCTTTTGTCTGATGGCTGATGCTGGGACTTCCAGCACTATGTTAAACAACAGTGGTGAGAGTGGACATCCCTGTCGTGTTCCTGATCTCAGGGGAAAAGCTCTCAGTTTTTCTGCATAGAGGATGATGTTAGCTGAGGGCTTTTCATAGATGGCTTTTATGATGTTTAAGTATTTTTCTTCTATCCTGACTTCCTAAGGGTTTTTATTAAGAAGGATGCTGTATTTTGTCAACTGCTTTTTCTGCATCTATTGACAGGATCATATGGTTTTTATCTTTTCTCTCGTTGATGTGATATATCACATTGATTGACTTGCGAATATTGAACCAGCCCAGTAGCCCAGGAATGGATCCCACTTGATCTTGGTGGATGATTCTTTTTATGTGTCGTTGGATTCGATTTGCAAGTATCTTTTTGAGGATTTTTGCATCCGTATTCATCAAGGATATTGGCTTGTAGTTCTCTTTTATTGCTGGGCCTCTGTCTGGCTTGGGAATCAAAGTGATGCTGGCTTTGTAGAATGAGTCCCTAAGTTTTCCTTCGATTTCTATTTCTTGGAATAGCTTGAGAAGAATGGGTATTAACTCGGATTTAAATGTCTGGTAGAATTTCCCAGGGAAGCCATCTGGCCCAAGGCTCTTATTTGTTGGGAGATTTTTCATAACTGATTCAATTTCTTCACTAGTTATGGGTCTGTTCAGACTTTCTATCTCTTCCCATGTGAATTTTGGTAGTACATGTGTGTTTAGGAATTTGTCCATTATCCTCTAAGTTGTCCAGTTTGTTGGCTTATAATTTTTCATAGTATTCCCTGATAATTACTTGTATTTCTGAGGGGTTGGTTGTAATAAGTTCATTTTCATTCATGATTTTTTTCTATTTGAGTGCTCTCTCTTTTCTTTTTGAGAAGCCTGGCTAGAGGCTTGTCAATTTGGTTTATTTTTTCAAAACACCAACTCTTGGTTTCTTTGATCTGTTCACTGTTTTGTTTTATTTTTTGTTTTTCTTTTTTTTTTGTTTTTGTTTTTGGCTTCTATATTGTTTATTCCTGCCATGATTTTTATTAGTTCTCCTCTCCTACTGGGTTTGGGGTGCTCTTGTTCCTCTCCTTCTAGTTCGTTTAGGTGCGCTGTTAGATTTTGTGCTTGTGCTTTTTTTAATTTCTTGAAGTAGGCCTGGAGTGCAATGTACTTTCCTCTAAGGACTGCCTTTGCCACATCCCATAGAGTTTGAATTGTTGTATTTTCATTTTCATTTGTTTCCATATATTTTTAATTTGTTCTCTCATTGCCTGATTGGCCCATTTGCATCCATATTGGGCTTGCCCCAGGCTCCGGAAAAAAAAAAAAAAAGGCAGCTCTCTAGCGGGATGTGCACGGTTTGGTGTAGGAGAGTTTTAGCTTCCACTGTGTCCTGTGGGCGGCTCTCTGAGGTCCTGCCTTGGTTGTGGGGAGAAAAATGGCGGCTCCCCAGTCCTTTCTCAAACCAAGCATTGTGACTCACTCTTTTGGGTTCCATCTCCCTGTTTTGCAGGCGAAGCCGAGGTGGGCTGTGCTGTATGTCCCAAGCCATGCCTCATTTCTAGATCTTAGTCTGTGTGCCCCATTGATACCACCTGAAATATAAACCTGTAGGCTGAGTCCCTCCAAGCAGTCTCAAGCCGGTGGCCTCCCCACTGTATTTTTCCCCTTACTTTAATTTTTCCTGCATTAGCCTTAGTTTCCTCATTGCTAAAATGAGGATGATACCTGTACTTAACTCACAGGGCATTGGTGAAATGTAAATAAGATATTTCAGTTACAGTGCTTAACACATTGCCTGACTCACAGTAAGCACTCTATAAATGGCAGATACATAGACGTAGATATATAAGAATACATAATAATGGATGTCTGAATCATATCAACATGGACCTGAGTTCAATTCCCAATGCTGCTGATTCCAAGGATCCCCATTTACTCTGATTATCATTGAACAATCTATTGCTCTTATATTCTGTCCACTCAACCCCTGGCCTCCCTGTCATATAACTGCCTTCATAACTGCATGTACTCAGATGGATAGATAGCTATTTGCCTCTGCCCTGGGGTGGGGTAAATCCCCTTAACTCTCTGAAATAAGAAAATATATTATCCCTCCTTTACAGATGAGGAAAATTGAAACTCAGAGGCACGTCCTATGTTATTTGGCATACCTACTGAATTGCAATCTCTCCTGATCAGCAGAGCTGAGCTTCTGTTTCAAGGCACCCAATTCATACCAGTCCTGGGTCTTGGTTCCACATCCAAATGATATTGTCATGAAGCTCTGATGCTCTGCCTGGCTGTGGCCAGCTCTTGCTGGTCTCTTCCCACAAAGCATCAAATCTTGTCCCTTAGACCCACCATTTGCTGGCTCCAGAAGTCTGTTCTGAATGAATCACTCACCTTAGGCAATGGTGTTTTTCCCTTCCTGGCTTCAGGTATCCTGTGCTTGGAACTTCCAGCTGCTGCTGTGCCCCACAGGGGAGATTTACTCTTCTGGCTAATGGGGACAGTTGTAAGCAAGTATGAGGTGCGTTCACCCTGCCTCCGTGTCTGGTCTTCACAGTCCCCTCTGGTCCATGCTGTTATGATCCCTTCAGGCCTTATTCCTGAGCCCACAAGGAATGAGAAAAGAATATTTTCAGTCTGTGTGGATGAATCTCCTTTAGATAAGACCCTTCCTTGAGTCTTTGGAACTTCACTCTACATTTCTCTACTTTTTAAGTCTATTAGGCAACCTGGGAAAGCATTATATAACCCTCAGTAATTTCTTGCCAATGTGGAGAAGCAAATTTGCCCAAATTAATGATAACTTGACAATGTCAGGATCCTCGCCCCATGCATGATGCACCTTACCTTCAAAATTCTTCTGTAAATAAATTGATATGTTAAAACTAGAGTCATTTCCTTTTAGATTTGAACCCACCTGGGGTGGGAGTGGGAGCTTAAAAAACAAATTTTTATGGCCATTGTGATGATTAAGCATATGCAATTTTATATTCATAAAGGTCTTCTTGTAAGAACAAATGTTATTGTTCTGTGCTATAATTATGGACTTTGTGATGAAAATGAGCTTAGCTAGTGTGAAAGATACTGTCAGATGTTGACATTCCAGGAAGTCTCACTTTCGATATGAACACTTAGAAATAGAAAAGGATGCCGGTGTTGAGGGGAAAAAATGAGACAGAAAATCAATACTGAAGAAAGAGTGAAGCCATCTTGCAGTCTTAGGGTATGATGGAATGGAAGTAACTTCTAACTCTAAGGATTTCTGAGATGTCTTTTGCTATGGCAACTAACACCATAGAATTTATATAGTTGATGAAAGAGGAGAATAAACTTTTATGTTCTGATCTATTAAATTGATCTAGATTTTGTAGAGACATATATCAAGAGATCAGGGTAGTGAGGTTCCCAGCTTCCTGATGGACTTTATTTATGGTGTGAAGTTTATTTTGGTACCAAAAAGAGCTTACATTTAAAGAATGTGATCTAGTTTTTTAAATCTCTACATCTTAACGGAGACAAATTGCCTTAGTTTTGTGAAACCTTACTCTTTGGGAGTTGGTAATTTATTGTGAAATGTTGGAACAAAGGTAATTAAAGGTATAGAAGTGAGTGATCAATCACTTAACAAGTGATTAAGTGCCTTTAATGTGCCCAGCCCAGTGCTTCCAATTGTGTTAAATGCAGTTTGCAATTTATTCAGGTGAGACAAGATGGAGGAGGGTGCCTCTTTATGTCTCCTGTTCTATATTCTTGAGTATGTGTCTTCAAACTTTCTGCTCCAAGTTGAACCTGAAAGCAAGCAAATAAAATAACATCTGAAAGTGAGCCAGAAGTTTGCTGAATGTGAAATAACACAAGGCTTAAGTGTCAGGACTTAAAAATTGTCAAGGAATGCCAGTGACAGGAAAGATAATCAAGCCAGGGCTCAGACATCCTCCTAATTGTGTTCACACCCCAGCGGTAATTTCTGTCATTGTCGTCTCAATCAGGAGAGCAGAGTATCATGCGGGGAGGGTGGCTAGAGAGAGTCATGGGACTCAGGAGGATAGCATGCCCTCCTTCCTTTCTGAGAAGCTGTCTCATTCCTAATATCTGAGAGCCCCTCACATTTAAGGCTGGGCCTGGTCCCTTTTCTCTAAACTCTTGGTGGCATGAACACCACTCATTTTGAAACAGTTAGCAGACTTCAAAAGCTGCTTTTGTAGCTTTGTTTCCTCCCAGTACTTGGTACTTGGTAGACACTCAAATATTTTTTGATAGACACAATGGCTCATTTATGGTGTTAGTGGAGAAAGAACCGAAGACTGGACGTAAATTGATAAACTGTCCCAACTGTTGCGTTCATTCCCCTCTATGAGAAAAGGGTCTTTTGTATCTGTTGTGTGTTATATTAAAGGCTGTGCATAGTTCATTGTCAACATTCCACACGGCACAGAAAATACAAAGAAGAAAGTATAAGTCACCTAAAATCCAGATATGTGTGAGGCCCATGGTCTCTGTGTTTGTCAAATGGGGATAATAATAGGGCTTACATCATGTGGTGGGTGTGGGGGTAAAATAGGGCAGCGCTGGGCACAGAGAAAGCGCTTAATAAATGTTAGTCATAATCTTCATTACTACCATCACCACCATCATCAAAGTTAACAACCAAAGGAAGATGGAAAGAAACAAAATTTAGTGTCAGAGATGTTTTAGCAGTAAAAAAAAAGTGAGGCGGTGCCTGTTTGTTTGAGATTTCTAGTACAGGAGAAAGAACTATAGAAATAAACATGATATGTGAAGAGTAGATCAGGGAGAACATTTTAGGGGGATTTCACTTTAAGAAAATAGATCATTTCCTGACAGCAAGAATGTAGGGAGTAGTAGGGGGGATTGAGGTTTGCAGGAGAGGAGAGGGTCGAGTCCCCAAGGTAGCATTCAGCAATAAATTGTGTGAGTCTGGGCTTTGTTGCTGTGGGGAATGAAACAAAAAAGGGCATTTTCCCTTTCCCCAGCTCTCTCAACTATCTAGAACACCGACAATAAATTAAGAGAGCCTTGAGTGAAAATTCAAGACTTCCAAAAGAAAGAAAATGGTGTGTCGGGCAAACAGTGCAGATAAACATGTGGATGTCTGAGCTATGGTTTAATTTAAAATTCTACTGTAATGGCTTTTTACTGCAGCAATTAGAAAAAAAAAGCAGGTTGTTTCAGATAAACAAAAGCTGAGTGATGATGGGGCTCCTACAGAAACAGAAGCGACTGCTAAAAATTGAAATTCATCAAGCACTTCAGGGATATGGGGTCGCCAGTGCAGTCACAGGGCTAGGCTGTTCCTGGGCCTCAGAAGAGCATATTGCCAGGCAAAAAAAAAAAAAAAATTGCATATGGGCACAGTTTCCCAGCGTTAATGAGTGAGAAAAAGGATATGTTATTTTTAATATTTCTGTTTGTCTTGCTGAAAAAAGCAAACTCGTGGCTGGCAAAAACAAATCCGGAGAACTGAATGAATTGGGCATCGATTCTCATGTTGGAAGATGGGGCTGGATAAACAGGGAGCTGGGAAAGAGCTTTTATGAATTCCAGCTTTGCGATAGGGAAGTTGATAGGTCTTCTGTGGGTATTTTGCAGATACCTTCGGCTCATACCTCAGTTGGCTGGCTTGGTTGGAGATAAGGGCATTTCAGTGAGCTGGACCTGTTATTGTTTTAATTGACTGTTGTTAACTCATTTATATAGCAAAGCTTCCTGACCTCTGGGCACACTGGTGAGCATAATACTTTTCCTGTTTTATTCATGTGTGTGCAGTTGTATTAGTGCAAGTCAAGACTGTGTGTTATTGGGGTGCGTGGGTGGCTCAGTCGGTTAAGCATCTGACTTCGGCTCAGGTCATGATCTCACAGTTTGTGGATTGGAGCCCGTCGTCAGCTGACGGCTCAGAGCCTGGAGCCTGCTTCGGATTCTGTGTGTGTCTCTCTCTGACCCTCCCCTGCTCACGCTGTCTCTCGCTCTTTCTCAGAAATAAGTAAAACATTAAAAAATTAACATATAAAAAAGACTGTGTGTTATTAAGAACTAGTAGTAATATAGTGTGATTTTTATTTTAAAAGGTTTTATTTATTTATTTTGAAAGAAAGAGGGAGCATGAGTGAGGGAGGGGCAGAGAGAGAGAGACAGAGAGAGACCGAGAACCAAACCGGTTCCACACTGTTGGTGCAGAGCCTGACATGGGGCTTGAACCCACAAACAGTGAGATCATGATCTGAGCTGAGGAGTCTAAGGCTTAACCGACTAAGCCACCCAGGTACTGGGTAATATAGTGTTATTTTTCAAATAGTGAATGATATAGCACTCTCCTACATTGTCTAAGCCCCTTGGTCTCTTTTCAGCTCCCTGAACGTTATCAGGGTCATATATGCCTCAGGGCCTTAACACATGCTGGTTTTTCTGCTTGGACTGTCCTGCCTCCTTCCCCTTTCCTTTGTTTACATGAACTCCGTAATTAGCTTTTAGGTTCCAGTTAAATGGCACTGCCTCAGGAAGTCTTCCCTGATATATATGGCCTTGTAGCATTCTGAACTTATCTTTTGTAGTACTGAGTATGAGTGTAGTTATTTCTTAGTTATTAGTCTGATTCCATCTTTCCTACTAGACTGGCTTGTAAGCGTTAATTATCATTCGCTGCTTCCCCTCTTGGGTTCTAACCAATCGGATATGCACACAACGATTGGAGGCTAGCGGTCAATAACCCAGAGGTATAGAGAAAATTGTTAGAAGACACAGATGGGTGGCCTAAGACTAAAATGGGTTTCTTATTCTCTCGCCCCCTAGGCCCTAGGGCTAAATTGATCAATTATACCCATCCTGGTGAAGGGCAGGAAAAGAGCAGAGCCTGTTGACAAAGCTGATAAGGTGTCCAAAGGTGGTAAGGGACAAAGCCTGTCTTACTTATAGCTGAGGCAGCCAGTGGAAGGGGCAAAGCAAAGGCTCTTTCCTGTTTTTGGAAGCAAAGGGATCTCAGTCACTCAGAAACAGCTTAGTGAGTGATTGAATCCAGCCAATTAGATTAGTCATTCCTCTTCTTGTGGGAGAGCTGAATGTGTTAGTAAAGAGAGAGGTTAGTGGAAGTGAGAGTTAGGGGTGGGGGGGTAGTGGAGGGAAGAAATATATCTTCATCTCTATCAGACTGTGGGCCAGGGATCATGTCTGTCTTATTTATGCACTGTATCCCCTGCACATTAAAGAGCAATTGCAAAGTTTTAAAGCAAATTAGCACATGCTCTTAGCACAGTATCCGGCCCATTGTAGGCATTCAATATATATTTGTTGAATCATGAATCAGCCTTTACTGAATTTAGTGACTCATGGGCAAATGGCAAACCAACCTTTGAAAAAGACACTGTTATTTAGTGGAAAATGCGAGGCAGGAAGCCTGGTTCTAGCCCAGGTTGTGCTACTTGGTGTTTGACTTCAATCAAGGCACTTGGTGTTTGACCTTGAACAAGGCACTTAGCATCCCCCTTGAATCTCAATATTTCTTGTATAAAATATAAGGTCGTTGAACAAACTTAATCATGACTGGTCTTATATAGCTCTCGATTCTGAACTAAAATGCAAAATTCAAACGCCCCTTGCTTTAACTAAGCAGAAAAAAACCTTAGGGCAAAAATTAAACTCTTCTTTTTAAGAGTTATACAACTAAGAAGTTTCTAGAGTCAGTTAGAAATGCTAAGCTTTGAAGAGTAAACTCTAATTAGAAATGTAAGAAAGTTACAGGTGATTCTGAAAGGAACCCAAGACAAACGCAAATACAAGTTCTTAAAAAAGGGGGCGATTAGAACGTGTTTTTAAATGTAATTTGCAAAACAGTTTAAATCTCAAGCTTTTGCCCTGCACAATTTAGTAAATAAGTATAAATCTCTGTCAATTATTACACCCCCTTCAGTTTAACCACAGAGGTTAAAAGCAGCGAGCTCTAGTGGGTTACAGGGAAAGCTCTTGGTTATGATGCTTCTGAACCTGCCACCCAGGTTTAGTTAGTGTATGTGACTCATCAACTTCTCAATTATGGCCCTTAATTAATATTTGGCTCTTTTTATTTTATCTGAATGCTTCACATACAATCAAAGAGTGTGTACTTAGGTTCTTTCCTTGATTTATCCTTAGTTACTAGCTATGACTTTTCAGTTAATAGTTGTTGAGGCTTCCATTTAACTAAGATGTCACTAGTCACACAAGACTTTCCTGAAGTTCTGAATTCACAGAAAAATATTTTGTCTTTATATATTTTTTATTATTAAACATGTTCATTTGTAAGCCCGAATTAATGCATTTAGCAAAATATTTTAGATACTACAATATTTCAGGCTTAATGGTAGACATAGGAAATACAACAATTAATAAGAAAATCTTTGGTTTTAAGGAGTTGGCAGTCTAATGGAGGATAAAGTCATGCAGAAACATAATTTCACTAGAAAGAAAAACATTAAGTTCTTGAAGTTGACACATGTACAAGGTGCTATAGGAGTAAAGAGGAAGGATTGAATAATTCTTTCCCTGGGAGTCAGGTAAGCCTTCATGTGCAAAATGCCATTTGAATGGGTATTAAATAATGCATAGGGAGTGAGTATATCCCTAATGGAGAACAGCATTTACAGAGGAATGGAATTAGTAAAAGGAATAATTTGTTCAGGAAACATGAGAATAGTTTATTTTTAAAAATTTTTTAAGTTTATTTATTTATTTTGAGAGAGACAGCGAGAGAGAGAACAGGGGAGGTCAGAGAGAGAGATTGAGAGAGAATTCTAAGTAGGCTCTGCACTACCAGCACAGAACCCGATGTGAGGATTAAACCGACGAACCGTGAGGTCACGACTTGAGCTGAAATCAAGAGTCAGATGCTTAACTGACTGAGCCATTTAGGCAGCTCAAAGAATAGTTTCTTTGATAGGGAAATATTTACAAAATAATTACAGAAGATCGAAATCCTTCATATATAGAACTTTTATAATTCAATGACAAAAGATGAACACCTCACCAGAAAAAATGGACAAACATTAATACAAAATATTGGATGCTTACTATATTTACAAAACAATAACAACAACATACTCCCTGCCCTCATGGAGCTTGCAATCTAGTGGGAGATGCAGATAATTAATAACTTACCATTTAGTGTAATAAAATTATAAGCAGAACATGTAGGAGAGGTATCTAACTCATACTTGGGGATCTAGTGATAACTTCCTAAGAAAGTAACATCTAAATTTTCACCTACGAAAGGTGAAAAATGGGTAGAATATAGACAGACACAGATAGAGGTGGGCTGGGGTACAGGGGTAGATGAGTAGTCTAGTCATAGTTAACAACATACATGAAGGCCTGGAACTGAGAGAGAGTATGGTGTATTTGGGGGAAATGAAGACACTTAAGCATGGCTGCAGCACAGAGTACAAGGAGGGAAGTCAGATGAGGCAAGTTTTAAAAACCTGTGTTAAGAAGTTTGGATTTTCTTGGGGCACCTGTGTGGCTCAGTTGGTTGAGCATCCGACTTTGGCTCAGGTCATGATCTCACAGTTCACGGGTTCAAGCCCTGGATTGAGCTCTGTGCTAACAGCTCAGAGCCTGGAGCCTGCTTTGGATTCTGTGTCTTCCTCTCTCTCTCTGCCCCTTCCCCTCCTCATTCTCTGTCTGTCTCTGTCTCTCAAAAATAAATAAATGTTAAAAAAAAGTAAAGAGAAAGAAATTTGGATTTTTTTAAGGAAGCCGTTGAAATGTTCTCAGTAGAGAAGCTACACTATAATTAAATTTGGGTGTTAGCCAATCTGACTGACTGTAGTGGATTGGATTGGGAGTGGACAAGATGTCCATTTAAGAGGATTTTTCTGTAACATAGAAGAAAGATGGTGGACCACATAAGGAGGGCATCAGTGGTAATAGAGAAAAGTGGATGGATTTGAAATTTGTTTAGAAGGTATAATTGGCAGAACTTGGTTATTGATATGATGTAGCAGGAGTAGTGGTAAAAAGAAGTGCGAACGGCTTTAGGAAGTAAGATGATGAATAATGTTTTGGACATGTTGATTTGTAGCTGTCTAAGGGAAATGGAAATTTCTGGAAGGCATTTAGTTATATGGGTCTGGAACTCAGATAGGAGGACCCATGGAGATAGAGGTTTGGGGATCATTAGTATATAGAAGGTAATCTGTCATGATTTCATCCAGAGACAGTTAAATACTATAAGAAGAAAAGACAAGAGAACACTGAGATTGAACTCTGCTATGTGCAAAGGAATAAAAATCCTCAAGATAAGAAGGAATGGTTGAGAGGTAGGTAAGAGGAAAGCCAAGGTAGTGTTGTGCCATGGAAACTAAGGGCAGTTAAGAGTTCGATTAAAAGGAAATGGTTAACTGTTCCAAATGTTGCTGAAAGGTTGTGTAAAATAGCATTGAAGAGCTTCCATTAGATTCAGTTACAAGGAGGATGACCATAATCTTGTGGAGAACAGTTTCAGCGGGGCATTGCAGGAAGCATCTAAGGTGTCCACCAGTGAGTGGGAAGTAAACTAACAGGAATCAGACAAAACAACATTAACACATCATCCACAAAACAAGAAATACAAAAGGTCAGGAAACATAAAGAAGTTCTATCTCATTAGTAATAAAAAAAATACAAAACAAAATGAGATACCTATTTTTAGCCAGTCAAGTTGGCCAAGATAGAAAATGAGTATACTGACATTCACCAGTTGATGAATGTGTCACTTGATACAAATTTCAAAGGTGATTTGGCAATATCAAAAGTTTTTAAAATGTGAATACCCTTGTAGGTCACAATTCTGTTTCCTCCTCGGCAGAGGGAGGAAAACATAATCCTCATCATGCCTTTGTATTCTTATATTCTCTACCGTCACCAAGTAATAGCTGTTCAGAGTTGAGAATAACAAGAGTATCGAACAGAGAAAATTTTTCTTGTTCTGCATTTCTGTTGTTAATGCTGTTATTTTGTTTTTTCATAGAGGAGTAAATGGTTTATTTGAGGAGTGCACATTATCAGGAGTCCTATCTTCTGGAGGGACATGCTACCATAGGCTTTTTAAAATACAGAGTAAGAGGGGCACCTGGCTGGCTCAGAAGAGCATGCGATTCTTGATCTCAGCATCATAAGTTCAGGCCCGACGTTAGATGTGGAGCCTACTAAATTAAAAAATGAAAAAAATACAGAATGAGAGTAGAGGAAGAAGGATAAAAGTGATGCAGAGAACCAAGCTGCACAAATAATTTTCTGCCACAATTTCTAATGGATTCGGGATGTATTTCCTGGCAGTGGAAACAAAAATGGAGAAAAGAGAGGGAACGGTCCTTGAGGAACTTTTTCTTCTAGTTACCCAAATGTCCCATAAGCAAGGAGTTAAACTAGTTAGCAAGAAGTGTTTGTTGAAGTTAGCCTCACAAAATCAAAGCAAGCAAAAACAAAATATAAGCTCCATTAGGGCAAAGATTTATGTCCGTTTCATGACTTCCCTAGAAGAAAGCCTGGAAAACGCTAGGTGTTCAGTTAACAATGGCTGAAAGCAGAATGAAAATTGAAGGGGAAATTTGACAGCCAACAAAACAAGAGGAGCGAAGTGTGGATTGTGGACGGTTTGCTAATGTTTGTTTTTTCATTGCTACTTTTTTTGAACAATAAGTGCAAAATCTGGAGACATCTGATAGTAGTTGTTTCTTCGTTTTCTTCTTCTTTTGGTATGGGATAGTATAATGAGAAATCAAAATGGCTGTCCAAATAGATGGTGATTTTCAACTAATGTTGGCATCTGCTGTGTGGAGAGTGGAGAAGGGAGAACACTATCCAGTCACAAAACCATCTGATTAGTTAGCTGCACTTTGAGGAGAGACAATCACAATTAAAGTGAAAAAGTGTTCGATAAGTTGCAGAAAAATACAGCTTCTTAAGTTTTTTTTTTTAATAGCAAAATTGGATATAGAAACCCTTTAAGTGCACATGGAGGAAGTTGCAGTACTTTTCGATTATCTCTTGGCTCTCACCGTTTTCTCTAATACCTCTGAATTCTCTTTAAATAACAACAGAGCAATGGAGGAGTTTCCATACAAAAGCTTTCACTGTTGTTAAGGCCAACAAGATGGGGACTTGATGCAATATGTGGAAATGAGCTTATAAGATTAACAGCAAAAAGAAAAAGCTATGCTGGGTTTTGGGACTCTGACAGCCAGCATTCTATAGTTGAAACTGTTGACTCCCTGAAAGGATTAATTGTTTTAATTTTCTTGATGCAAGACTCTCGTGGTCTTCCACCTACATCTTTGGCTTCTTCTTTTCTTTCTTGCATACAGATTCATCTTATACTACCTGGCCAGTTTTACAACCTCTTCACTTATCAATCTGTACTTTTTCTTTCAGAGAGCTCATCCATGCCCAATACTTGAATGACCACCTCATTCGGGTGACTTCAAATTTTATCTCTAGCAGAAATTATTCCTCTTCATCCAGGATCTTGGAGCTACCTACATGATGTATCTTCTTATCCTAAAGGCAGTCAAATTCACCATGTTCAAAAATAAAATTGTAATTTAGCTCTCCAGTCAATGGTGTCCACCAAACATTCCACCTTCTGTTCTAGTAAGCAAGCCAGGGTCGCCTCTCATACTTCTCTCTTCTCCTTTCCTTGCCACATCCAATCCATCACGAACTTTCTCCATTTCTTCTTCTAATATCTCTCAATTCGGTTTCTCTGGCTCTATCACCAGTAGCTCAGGGCAGTTTACTTTGGCTTACCTTCCAAACCTTCTAAATCATCTTCCTGCATCCACCTTTGCCCCATTTAAATCCCTTTTCTGAGGTATAGCCCTTTCAAAATACACATATGAACATGAGATTATCCTTGCCACTGATCTTGAGGGAAGTATAAAAGTTTTAACATGACCTACAAAGCTTCGAATGATCTGAATTACTCTCACCTTTCCTGGACTTGCTTTAGGTCTTTATTCCCCAATTGCACTGGTCTTTCTTTAACGCCTATTCTCTCTATGCCACCTCATGTCTCAGGACCTTTGAACATGCTTTTGTCTCAGCTAGGAATGCACTTGTTTCATTTTCTCTGGTCAGCTCACACCCATCTTTCAGATCTTAACTTATTTTTTCTTTTTAAGAAATATATTTATGACTTCCTCTACTTGATCAGCTCCGCCTGTAGTACATTCTCCTAGTTCACTGTTGCATCCCTTTATTATGCTTATCACATGGGTGCGTGGCTGGGGAAGGTGGGAGCTCCCACTCAGCCATAGAGGTGGCAAGATGGAAGGTATTGCTGTCTAGATGGGCTGACAGGCTTTTGCTTTTTCCTTTCAGTCCTCACAAATTGTCTCTGGGAGTGAGTCCCCCCAACACTGGGGAAGCACCTGGCTGTGACCTTATAATTCATCCTTATTTTGTACTTGCTGTTCTTTAACCATATTCTATCCCCTTGGATGACTTTAGTATAGATAGTCACTTAACTTCCAAGCTGGTCAACTTCTACGATGTAGGAAGGTTGGACCAATCAGTAGTTGCAAATTCAAATGAGTATAGGGTCAAGTATGTAACAGGTGATTGAGATGGCCCATTTGGCTGTGATATACTGAAGAGTAGGGCCCTATCTGAAGGGAGCAGCAGCTCTTTGGTTCTTGTTGATTGTGAACACATTGGAAGGTGTGCCTTGTGTTGCCAGATCTTTTGATTTTTCAAGAGAAGTCAAGGATCTGGATTTTTATTTTTTTATTTTTCATTTTGTTGAAGATTTTATTTATTTATTTTTAAATGGTTATTCATTTATTTTGAGAAAGAGAGAACAGGGCAGGGGCAGAGAGAGAGGAAGAGAGAGAATTCCGCAGGCTCCGTGCTGTCAGCCCAAAACCCAATGCAGGGCTTGAACTCACGAACCACAAGAAGATGACCTGAGCCAAAACAAAGAGTTGGATGCTTGACCAACTGAGCCACCCCAGTGTCCCAAGATTTTATTTTTAAGTAATTTCTACACCCAACGTGGGGCTCGAGCTCCCAACCCCAAGATCATGCATGCTCTACTGACTGAGCCAGCCACACACCCCAGAAATCTGGATTTTTAGAAAAAGTGGTATCTTTTGTTTTTTTAAATGCTGCAATAATTAAAACATAGACTAGACCTATATGGGCTAGATATGGGCCAATGACTGGTAGATACTACTTCTGGTCTTCCTTTGACCTCTTATTTTATAGAATAATGAATCTATGTAAATGAATATTCTAATACTATAGAATTTGTTCTGGAAATCACTGCTATTATGAGTAGTATCTCCTATAATGTTTGAGACTGGGAAAAAAGAGGGAGAAGAAATATCAAACCTTAAGGTATTACAAACATTTTGGAAAAACCAACATATATTTTAAAAAACTAGTAATCTGAGAGCCCTGTGCTGTAACTATCTATAAGCATAGGTGTATATGTAATTTGCACACAGATAATCAAATATGCATATATTTATTTTATATACAGAATGTACAGATTTACATTACATTTATGCAAATTTATATTTGAATTTACCAAATATGTAGATTCGTGTCAGAGATTTTTCAAAAAGTAACAAAAGCTCATATTCAATTTTAGCTTAAAGGGGTTGAAAACTGGACAATGACCTTATTGCTTTGGTAATCCAATTCCCTAAATTAGCCAGACCTTGGAAAATGAGCAGCTTCAACATGTTTTGGTCTGTAGTAGCATTTGAAATGACCGTTTAATCTGTTTTGGTCATATCTTGTATGCTAAGAATATTTCTGAAAATCTATATGAGGACGTGAATGAAATGCACTAGATCTAACATCTCCAGTACATACAAAAGTATAAACTCTTTTCAAGTTAAACTCAATTGCAAAGAGCTGAGTTTCTCAGGTCACCAAAGCCTTAAACTGAAAAACAGTCTTGATCAACATCTAAAAATAGATATAAAGAGCCCATCAGGAACGTGGTACAGCATGAAGTACTGTAGTATATTAAAGACAGGTAACATTTTCAAGGAACCAAAGTTTAGTCAGTCTTGAGCAAGAATGTAAATATTTGGCACTATTCTGTTAGCTTCTCAAGAAGATTGTAGGAATTTCCTTCCTGGATTGGCTTTACAAATAGACTAGATATTAATCTTAGAGATGCTCATTTTCTTTCTAAATGGTGCTTTATGTTACAATTTTTTTGGGGGGGGGCAGGAGTATTGCCTTAAAAGCAAAGAACTTCGAACTTCCTTCTTTTGGTGTTTCTTCTAGGTTGCAGGTTGCATTTTTAGCACGAAAGTAAATAGAGACGGTTATACATTAGCCAGAAGAATGACTACAGGGAGAGAACATAATACAATCCCACTGCCATTCTGTAGATTCGAGAATGTTGGAGCTGCAAGAGACTTTAGCAGTTCCTTAGCAGTTGTCCTAACCCTCTTAGGGAGTTAGGCTCGTTATCTCAAAGACCCTTCATAGCTCATTTGTCAAATGGGGCAGCTGAGGCCCAGGGTCAAAGTTTATATTTACTGTGACTCAATCTTTCAGTGGAAAGGGAGTCGACTCTTGAAATACCAAAACGCGTTTATCTGAACTCATGAAAAATTTGCAACAATTTATATGGCATTTCAAATAAATGGAGCAGAATTGATCTAGTACTTGAGGTCTCAGAAATGAAATTTTCTAGCATATGTCTTTCTTTAATCTTAAACAAACTCTAACATGTCTTGGGTATCTTTGTGAAAAGAAGCAAACCAATTAACCAAAAGCACTTTGATCCGTGCTTGGTTCATTGCAAGCATTCAACATATATGTGTTCAGTGGCCATAGGCAGTGATACTCACCATAGATTTCTATTTAGTTTTTTATGTTTCTAATCTAGATGCTTCACTACTGGCACTGGAAGTAACTTTATAAGATTAAGGGTAAATTCTTTGACCTGAGCCTATAACTCTTCTTTGAGACAGAAACTAATTGAACCATTTATTTTGATGTTGTTTTTTTTTTTTAAATCCTGAAACTGTTGCAAAGGGACGTTTGACTGTTATATATTTTTGCTATCTATCTATCTATCTAAAAAGTTATTATTTGCCTGGGATTTTTTTTCTTATTAAAATTAAATAAATGCATAAAATACATAAATAAAACCTCATTGAATGTTGGAATGTCAGGGAAGAGAATGAAATTCATGTGTATTATTCTCATTGTTCAGCACAGCTGAAAATAGGAAAGTGGTGCTATCAAGTTTTAATCTTTCCCTTTTCATATCAGAACACTCATATATATGATTTTTTAAAAAAAATTCAGTGGGGAAATTGTATGTACTTGAATATTAATTGTGACTAATTTAATAGTATTCCATATGAGCCATTTAAAAATTATGAACTTTCTTTTTGTGTTGATCCTTCACATAACTGTTGGGATAATCTCTTACCAATAATTGTATCTTCATTATATTCTCTCGTTCAAAATCTTGCCGAGAATGCCTATAGCTTTAGTGTTGTAAGTGGGAGCTGTAGAGACAGATGTTCTGGGTCTGAGTCTCTACTTTTTGCTAGCTGTGTGTCTTTGGGAATGTCCTTTATTTCCCCTGAGGCTCAGTTTCTATATAAACAAAGTGGGAAAATATATTAAACCTGATAATATTCATGGGGCACCAGGGTGGCTCAGTCGGGTAACTGTCTGACTCTTGATGTCGGCTCAGGTCATGATCTCACAGTTTGTGAGACTGAGCCCTGCCTCGTGCAGAACTCTGTTAAGAATTCTCTCTCTTCATCTCTCTCTTCCCCTCCTCTGCTTGTATTTCCTATCTCTGTCTCAAAATAAATAAATGGACTTTATAAAAATTGACAATACTATTTTGAGGGATAAATGAGACAATTCCAAAATTTTTAATGTTTATTTATTTTTTGAGAGAGAGAGAGAGAGAGAGAGAGAGTGAGCAGGGGAGGGGCAGAGAGAGAGGGAGACACAGAATCAGAAGCAGGGTCCAGGCTTCAAGCTGTCAGCACAGAGCCTGATGTGGGGCTTGAACCTATGGACTGTGAGATCATGATGTGTGCTGAAATCAGATGCTTAACTGACTGAGCCACCCAGGCACCCCCTCAATGAGACAATTTTTAAAGCTCTTCCCCTTGCACCCAGCCTGACTTAAGTCCTGGTACATACTAGGTATTCAATAACCATTGATTTAATTAATGGATAGATATCTAATGCTTAGAAGGTAACATGCAAATCCTTCAGCCTACCATTCAAAAACTGACTCTTGTATTTACCCCAACCACAGCACTCTTAGTTTGTCATGGCCTAGTTAGGATAGGTCCCTTTGTTTTGGCCACACTGATTTCCTTTCTGCCCTTATCCACTACTCAGCCTCTCAGTCCCATGCTTACAATATTTCTATTATCCAACAAAGAGTGCTTTTCACTCTTATATGCCACGATATTTCAATTATTTTGCTAATCTAGCATGAAACTCACCTTTTTATAGGAAACTGCCTAATTAACCCCATTATGACTTAGGTCTCACCATTATTCTGGTTCATCTTCTCAGCACTCATGTAATCTGTTTGCATAATCCTCTGCACCTGCAGGCATATAGTTTTGCATTGTTCTTAAGTCATTTTCTATATATTTAGCCCCCCTCCCACCCATCTAGTTTCCAAGCTCTTCAGAGGCATTGAGGAACGCATCTCCTAGTTTGTTTGTTGCACTTTTTCCCATATTACCCTTGGTCTCTAGTCTCAAGAACAGAGTTGCAAATTTTGCTGACTAAAAATTGGTATTTTCAGGCACAGAGATGGTTTTTAAAATAACATGTTAGAGGCATCTGGGTGACTCAGTCAGTTAAGTGTCTGACTCTTGATTTCAGCTCAGGTCATGATCTCATGGTTTGTGAGATTGAGCCCCACATTGGGCTCTGCCCTGACAGTGCAGGGCCTGCTTTGGACTCTCTCTATCCCTCTCTCTCTGTCCCTCCCCACTCTCAAAATAAATAAACATAAAAAAATTGAAAGCATGTAAAAATTTCATTAACACAATGAAAGTAGAAAGACATTTACATTTATCCCAGCTAATATAAATCACTTGCAATCCTGCCAGTGTCCTAGGTTATTGAGATTAAAGAATCAAAAGAGAACCAAAAGGAATTTATTCCCAAACACCAACCCAGCATCAAAAGACAAACTATACTGATTTGTCTAGTTTCATAAAAACATTTGTTTCTAATGACTGAGTGAAAATTACTTCTTCAAAAACATTGTCTTCCCACTGTGCCTTTTTTTTTAAAAGCAAGAAGTCTATGTAATTACAATATAATACTTTTCATGAAAATAAAAATCATTTCAATGAATAAATGAGTATACAGAGAATATACATGGGACAAGAAAAAAAATCTTGCATAATTAGAACCAGTTTTTGAGGAAATGGAGTTTTGTCAGGTACCAATTACCTAACATGGCTTTTCAGAGCTTGGCACTTTCTGTAGCATACTAAACATATAGTTCCTCAAGCTAAGATACAAATGATCTAAAATGGATTAGTTTCATGTATACCTAATGTATAAAATAGCTACAGAAACATGTTGTTGTACCGCATGAGTTGATGAATGGAGCCCAAAGGAAACAGAGAAGCAACCTGAGACGTTTCTCCAAGGGTGTTTTATAGTGCCAAAGGGGCCATAAGCCTTCTACCAAAAAGGCTGGGGAAAAAAGAATGAGTCATTATGAGGTTAAGAGTATGTATTGTGAGAGTGAAGCTGGAAGGGTAAAGGGTTGTTGGAACATAAGGGATAGAGGTCAGAAGGTAAGATATTGGAGTTAAGGATTTCTGACATTCTGGTGATGGCAAGGTCTAGAAGGGCTTCCACAGCTGTGATTGGGTAAAGTAAAGTGGAGGTAAATGTCACAGATGTAGGTTAAGACCTATAAATATAGGGCGCTGATTGGTTTGACCATAAGGATTTTTACTGACTGAATGAATAGTGAATAATTATTCTGTGGAACGTGCTGTAATAGCCATAATGTGGAAAATACCATTCCTGACCTCATAGAACTTCTTTTCTAGTAGAGAAGATACACAGTTTAAATGAATCATTACAATAAAGTATAAGGAGTGTTACTTCTCAGAAACCAAAGAAATACACTTAGGCAAGGGGAGTCTATCCTCTCTAGTAGCTAATGATAATGGAATTGTCTTTAGTAAGCTTTCCCTTGCTCATTTTTTCTATCATTTTATGAGTAAGAAAGGCTTTCAGTTTATAGATGAAAGTAAAATAGACTCAGAGTAATTAGGTGATTTATCCAATGTTATATGCTTTGGATGTGGTAGAGCTAGGATTCAAAACCAGATCTGTCATAGTTGTAGTTCTCCTATGGCTTATGTGAGGTGACAATAGCCCTTCCTTCTGGCTGATTACAACAGAAAAAATATGGGAAAATATAAAAACCATTATTTGAGAACTCTAAGAAGTTAGCAGAAGCTGAAACATTTAGGAGAGGAGTCAAAACTTGGATAAGCGACCTGCATGGGGACAAGTGTCTATTTAGCACCGCCTCCACCCCACCCCCCCCTCCGCTCATGAACTTTCTGTCTTGAAGAACAAAGGATAGGAACACCACAAGGCTGGATAGTGTGGGAGGAATCACATTGGGGAGAGAGTTGAAGAAGAGGCCCCTGAATTCTATAGAAGTCTCTGCTGGGTTCCTGAGCTATGTATGCATAGGGTGGATCCTAGTGAATTGGAACTGAGATTAGGGTCATCCACACAAGTCTTAGATTAACCCTGAGCAATAGCTATATGAAACAGATCCAAATAAGCAGAGAAAATTCCTAGACAAATAAAATAAGATTTAATATTGTAGCAACTTTATTGAGGTGTACTTTACATATACAATCCATATGTTTTACATTTATAATTCAGTGACTTTTTTCAAGGAAATTAAGGACGATTTCTATCACCCCAATGAGATCTCTTCTTTCTGTTTATAGTTAATCTCTGTTCTCAGCTCCAGCTCCTAGAAACCACAATCTACTTTCTTTCTCTGTAGATTTGCATCATCTGGACATTTCATGTAAGTGGAATCATACAATATGTGGTCTTTTGCATCTGGCTTTTTTCACTTAACACAATGTCTTTACTGTCCATCCATATTATAGCATATATGAGTATTTTGTTCTTCTTTAAGGATGAAAAATATTCATTGTATGGCTATTCCACATTCTAAAGTAAGTCTTGAACTGCCACTCATGTAAGGCAAGACATAACTTATGGTCTAAACATAACAGGATGATTTCCTGCTAAAACAAAAGAATCACCATTCTCAAAAAAATCCCAGAAGTTTCAGGAACATGAGTCTAAACAACTTAACAGTCAAAATATCTGAAAGATTATGTATACCAGACATATTAAGAGCCTGGAAATTATGACCAATCCTCAAGGGAAAAGGCAATCAGCAGATGCAAACCTTGAGAAAACCCAGATGTTGGAATTATCAAAGTATTTAAAACATCAATTATATCTATGATCCATGAAGTTGAGGAAAAAGACATTTGAAGTGCATGGATAGATAGATATTTCAATAGAGAAATAAAAAGTACATGGGGGTTCTTGCGTGGCTCAGTTGGTTAAGCATGGGACTCTTGATTTGGGCTCAGGTCATGATCCAAAGGTTCGTGGGTTCGAGCCCGGCATCCAGCTCTGTGTTGACAGTGCAGTGTCTGCTTACGATTCTGTCTCTCTCTGCCCCATCCCCACTTGCACTCTTGCACACACCCTCTTTCTCTCAAAATAAATAAAACGTTTTTAAAAAGTATATAAAAAAAGAACCAAATATAAAATTTAGAATGAAAAAAATATATTTGAAGTGAAAACCTTCCCACATGAACTCAGTAGTAGTCTAGCGATGATAGAGGATAGAACCAATAACTAGATAATAGGTCAATAAAAGAAAAAAACTGTATGATTTCATTTGTATGTGGAATCTAAAAACAGCGGAGTTCAGAATCACAGAGTAGAATAGTGGTTACCAGGCACTGAAGGGTGAAGAAAATGAGGAGGTTTTGATCAGAGAGTACAAACTTTCAGTCATAAGATGAATAAGTTCTGGGGATCTATTCTACATCATGGTGGCTATAGATAATAATACTGTATTGTATACTTGAAATTTGCTAACCAAGTAGATCTTAAGTATTCTCACCACACTAAAAAAAAAAAAAAAAGTAACTGTGTAAAGTGATAGATGTGTTAATCCATATAGTAATCAATGTGTATGTATATCAAACTATCATATTATACACCTTAAATATATACATTTTTATTTGCCAATTATAACTTAATAAAGCTAAAAAAAGAAAATAGGTCAATAAATATTATCCAATCTGAGGAACACTAAAACAAAGAAGATTCGAAGGTTGAATAAAATGAACAGAGCTTCAGAGGATTATGAGTCAATATCAAAAAAATCTAACATTCATATCATTGGAGTTCCAAAAAAAGGAAGAGATTGGTGCAGAAAAAGATATTTAAAAGAATATTAGCTAAACTTCTCACATTTTCTGAAATACAAATCTACAAATTCAAGAAGCTTAATGAACCCAAACAGAACAGCTCAGAGAAAACCATGCCTGGCCATATCATAATCAAATTAATGAAAACCAAAGATAAATTTTTAAAAATCTTTAAAGCAATCCCGGACTTTAGCCACTATTACAAAGCAGTAATCATCAAGACAATATGGTATTGGCACAAAAACAGACACATAGACCAATTGGATAGAATAGAGAACCCAGAATTGGACCCACAAATGTATGGCCAACTAATCGTTGTCAAAGCAGGAAAGAATATCTAATGGGAAAAAGACCGTCTCTTTAACAAATTGTGCTGCGGAAACTGGACAGCAACATGAAGAATGAAACTAGACCACTTTCTTACACCATACAGAAAAACAAACTCAAAATAGATGAAGGACCTGAATGTGAGACAGGAAACCATCAAAACACTAGAGGAGAAAGGAAGAAAAAACCTTTTTGATCTCAGCCTCAGCAATTTCTTACTCGACACTTCTCCAAAGGCAAGGGAATTAAAAGCAAAAATAAACTATTGGGACCTTAATCAAGGTAAAAAGCTTTTGCACTGCAAAGGAAAAAATCAACAAAACTAAAAGGCAACCAATGGAATGGGAAAAGATATTTGCAAATGACATAGTAGATAAAGGGCCAGTATCCAAAATCTGTAAAGAACTCACCAAACTCCATACCCAGAAAGCAAATAACTCAGTGAAGAAATGGGCAGAAGACATGAATAAACACTTCTCCAAAGAAGACATCCAGATGGCCAACAGACACATGAAATGATGCTCATCGTCCCTCATCATCAGGGAAGAACAAATCAAGACTACACTGAGAAACCACCTCATGCCAGTCAGGGTGGCTAAAATGAACAAATCAGGAGATGGTGGCGAGGATGTAGAGAAATGGGAACCCTCCTGCACTGTTGGTGGGAATGCAAACTGGTGCAGCTTCTCTGGAAAACAGTATGGAGGTTCCTCAAAAAATTAACACTAGAACTCCCCTGTGACCCAGCAATAGCTCTGCTAGGAATTTACCCAAGGGGTACAGAAGTGCTGATGCATAGGGGCATATGTACCCCAATGTTTATAGTAACACTTTCAACAATAGCCAAATCAAGGAAAGAGCCTAAATGCCCATCAACTGACAAATGGGTAAAGAAGATGCGGTTTGTACATACAATGGAATACTACCTGGCACTGAGAAAGAATGAAATCTGGTCATTTGCAGCAATGTGGATAGAACTGGAGGGTATGATGCTAAATGAAATAAGTCAGGCAGAGAATGACAGATACCACATGTTTTCACTCATATGTGGATCTTGAGGAACTTAACATAAGACCATGGGGAAGGGGAATGGATTAAAAAAAAAAGTTACAGAGAAGGATGGAGGCAAACCATAGGAGACTCTTGAATACTGAGAACAAACAATACTTGATGGGGGGTGGGGGAGAGGGGAAAGTGGGTGTTGGGTATTGAGGAGGGCACTTGTTGTGATGAGCACTGGGTGTTTTATGGAGACCAATTTGACAATAAATGATATTTAAAAAATAATGGAAATCTTTAAAGCAGCCAGTGAAGACATCATAAGTTTTATATATACGGGAACAATGAATCAAACATCTGTGGATTTGTCATCAGAAACCATGGAGACCAGAAGACAGTGGGACATTTTTAAGGTGCTGAAAACAAAGAGCTATTAACCCAGAATATTCGCCATGTAGTGTGGATATGCTTCATGAGTAAATGTGAAATAAAGACATTCTTAGGAAAAGGAAAACCAAGAGACTCTGTCAACAGCAGATATGTTCTACAAGAAATGCTAAACTAAAGTCTTTAGGATCTCTAGGGAAAAGCTGGAATTTTCAAGAAATGAAGGAAGAACATCAAAGATGGTAAATCTATGGATAAAAATAAAAAACTATTTCTCCTAAATTCTTTAAAATGTGTGTTACTGCTGAAATCAAAAGTGTGACAGTGTCTGGTAGAGTTTCCAATGTAAATAGATGATATACATATGAAAAGTATAAAACAGTAAAGGGACCCATATGGTTATATCACTTCTGTATTTTGTTTAAAGTGGTAAAATACTACCTAAATTGATTATGAAAGTTAAATGTATATATTATAGTCTCTACTGAAATTATTCAAAACATAATTCAAAGGAAAACAACAAAAAAGCCAACATATTGCACTGAAATAGAAATAGTAAAATCTACCCAGGTAATCCAAAAGAAAGCAGGAAAAGGGTAAGAAAAGAACAGAGGGGAGAAAAGAAACAAATAGTGTCACATCTAAATCAAATCCTTGCCAACCATTACACTGAATGTTAAAAATCTAAACACACAAATTAAAAGGCAGAAATTGAAATAATCAAAACAAGACCTAGTTACATGCTGTCTATAAGAAATGCACTTTAAATATAAAATATAAAGATATATATATAGGTTGAAAGTAAAATGATGAAGCCTTCTCGCGTGAAATAGCAGCAGTCAGAGCCGTGCAATGTTGTCCATGACAGTGGTGTGCTGGAGACCTGGCCTAGACCTGGTGTTGGAGCCTGACAGCTCCGTGGGCCCTTTGCAGCTGCACTTCCTGCCCTATGCTTCCAATGGATGTACTATACTGGCAATTGCTTGAGGAGAGTTTTCAGTTGTGGCTTCTGATACTTGATTGAGTGAAGCGTTTTCAGTTCACAGCCAAGAAGGCTCCAAGTGTTACAAATTAACAGACAAAACAGTCATTGGATGACATGGTTTTCATGGAGACTGTCTTTCCCTGGCGATGATTATTGAAACAAGACTAAAGATGTATAAGTATTCTAATAATAAGAGCATTACGACGGAAGCGATTGCTGAAACGGTGTGTACAATCGCCTATTCATAAGGTGCTTCTTTCCACCCTGTTTACAACATCACTGGGGGAGGGGATGAAGAAGGCAAAGGAGCTGTGTACAACTCTGACCCACTAGGGTGCTACCAGAGAGACTTCTTCAAGGCTGGAGGCTCAGCAAGTGCCATGCTACAAACCCTGCTTGACAACCAGGTTGGTTTTAAGAACACGCAGAATGTGGAGCATGTCCCACTGTCCTTGGAGCAGAGCCAGGGGAGACGGACATGTACACTAAGAATACACTCAGAATCTGCATCATAACCAAGGAGGGCATCAGGGGGGAGACTGTTCCCCTGAGGAAGAATTGATGTGTGTGCTGTTATCACAAATCACTTCAAAACTGGTTTATTTTATATCTCGGAACTATCAGACTAATTGGCTTTGTTAAAACATGAAACCTGTTTTTTTTTTTTAAAGTAAAACGATGGAAAAGATATATAACGCCAATAATAATTGAAAGAATGCTGTGGTGTGGCTATATTGATACCAGACAAAGTCAACTTCAGAGCAATAAATATTACCAGGAATAAAGAAGGAATAAGATACTTATGAATCAGTTCACCAAGAAGACATAACAATTGTAAATGTATATGCATCTAACAACAGATCTTCAAAATACAACTGATAGAATGTAAAGAGGAACTGAAAGATAGAACTGAAAGATACAACTGAAAGAGGAAATAGGCAAATCCATAAATGTATATGGTAACTTCAGTACAGGTATCCCTGATGAATATGAATATAGAAAACCTAAACAACATTATCAATAAGTTGAATGCATCTTCTTATCAAGTGTACATGAAACATATTCTGGGCCACAAATATATCTTAAAATTGTACAAGGATAGAAGTCAAACAAAGTATGCTTGCTGACCATAATGATGTTAAACTAGATAGAAATAACAGAGATATAAAATACCTGGAACACCTCAAATATTTGGAAAACATTACTAAGTAACCAATGAATTAAAGAGAAAAACTCATGGGAAATTAGAACATATTTTGAATTGAAGTACATTTACGTTGCAACATTTGTGAGATACATCTAATGTACTTGTTCAAGGGAAGTATATAGCACCAAATCATCTTTTAGCAAAAGGTTTCAAAGTGAGGATCTAAGCATCTACCTTAAGAAACTAGTAAAGGTGATCAAATTAAATGCAAAGAAAACAGAAGGGAGGAAATGGTAAAGATAAAAGCTGAATCACTGAAAGTGAAACAAAAATAATTGAGAAAAATCAATGAAACTAAAAGCTATATCTTTCCCATTTTCATTAAAATTGATTAATTTGTAGCAACACTAACAACCAAAAAAAAAAAAGAATGAAGACACAGATGGCCAATATCAGGAATGGAAAAGGGGATATCACTACAAAGCATACAGATATAAAAGTATATTAAGGGAATACTAAAGAAAATTATATGCCTGTAAACCTGAGAACTTAAATTGAACCAGTTCTTAAAAGACACAAACTACTAAAGTTCACTCAAAAGGAAATAAATAACTAGATAGTTCTATATTTATTAAATAATTTGAATTCATAGTTAAAGAACCTCCAATAAGAAGATTTCAGGTCCAGATGACTCCACTGGAGGATCCTGTCAATCATTTAAAAAAGGATTGGTATTAATCTATACAATCTCTTACAGAAAGAAAAGGTCAATGTAACCCTAATATAAAAATCAGACAGGGGCACCTGGGTGGCTCTGTTGGTTGAGCGTCTAACTCTTGAATTGGGCTCACATCATGATCTTACCATTTGTGGGATAGAGCCCTGCCTGCATTGGGCTCTGTACTGACAGTGCAGAACCTGCTTGGATTCTCTCTCTTCTTCTCTCTCTGCCCCTTCCCTGCTCATGCTCTTTCTCTCTCTCTCAAAATAAATAAACATTAAAAAATCAGACAAAAACTTTAAAGAAACTTAAGAGTCTCATATCCATAATAAATATAGATGCACAGCCCTGAATAAAATATTAGCAAATAAAGATTAATAATATATAAAAATGATAATATATCAGAACCAAATGAAGTTTATCTCAGGAATATAAGGATGATTCATCACTGAAAATCAATTAGTTTAATTCACCATAATAACAGATTAAAGAAGAAAAGCTGTACTCTCATATCAAAAATCACAGGAAGAAAAATTTGACAAAATTCAACATCATTTCATGATATTAAGAATCATCCACAAACAGGGGCACCTGGGTGGCTTAGTCGGCTAAGCATCCGACTTTCGCTTAGGTCATGATCTCACGGTTCGTGGGTTCGAGCCCCGCGTCGGGCTCTGTGCTGACTGCCAGCTCAGAGCCTGGAGGCTGTTTCAGTCTGTGACTCCCTCTCTCTCTGACCCTCCCCTGCTCACGCTGTCTCTCTCTCTCCCTCTCCTAGAAACAAAAAAACAAACAAAAAAAAAAAAGAATTATCCACAAACAAAGAATCAGAGTGGAACTTAACCTGATAAAGTGTATTTATTAAAAAAAGAAACCCTAGGGGCGCCTGGGTGGCTTAGTCGGTTAAGCGTCCGACTTTCGCTTAGGTCATGATCTCGCGGTTCCTGGGTTCGGGCCCCGCATCGGGCTCTGTGCTGACTGCCAGCTCAGAGCCTGGAGCCTGTTTCAGTCTGCGACTCCCTCTCTCTCTGACCCTCCCCTGCTCACGCTGTCTCTCTCTCTCTCTCCTAGAAATAAATAAAACATTTAGAAAAAAAAAAAAAGAAACCCCACCTGAAAACAAAACAAGAAAAAATCCTTCAGGTAATAACATACTGAATGGTGAAAGATTGAATACTTTTTACCCAAGATCAGGAATCAGGAATGATGTCTACTTTAACCTCGTATTTCACTTCATACTTGATGTCCTCTTGAATGGAATGAGGCCAGAAAAATAAATAAAATGTATACAGATTGGAAAAGAAATAAATCTTTATTTGTAGATGTCATGTTTTTCTAAATAGAACATACCAAGGGGGTGCCTGGGTGGCTCAGTGGGTAAGTGTCCAACTCTTAATCTCAAATCAGGTCTTGATCTCAGGGTTGTGAGTTCAAGCCCTGTTTTAGACTCTGCGATGGGTGTGAAGCCTACTTTAAAAAAAAAGAAAAGGAAGGAAATACCAAGCAATCTACAAAAGCAGCTCCTAAAACTCCATAAATGAGATTAGTGATGAATGATACAAGGTCAGTATACAAAAATCAATTATATTTCCCAGTGCTGACAATGAACAGTTGGAAGACAAAATTTTAAAGTCCATGCATTTATAATAGTTCATACAGCATGAAATACTTATGTATAAATTTAACAAAATATACTTATCTGTTTCCTGAAAAATAGTAAATGGTGATAAAAAGATTCAATACTGTTACATTTCAATTTTTCCTAAATTGATCTACAGATTCAGTTCAATCCCAATAAAATCATGGCAGGGTATTTGTAGATAGAAAAACTGGCTCAGAAAAGTATGTAGAAATGCAAAGGAACCTAAATAGACAAAACAACTTTGAAAAACGAGAAAAAGTTGGAGGATTCACACGAGCTGATTTCAAGACTTTCTGTAAAGCTACAGTAATCAACATGTGGTGGTATTGGAAGAGGGTAAACACATAGATTATTGGTACAGAATCTAAAGTATAGAAATAGACCCACAGAGATATGGACAATTGATTTTTTGTTACATCTACTTTATTTCTGTGTCATTTCATACATTAAAAATTTTTTTAAGAGAGAGAGAGCATGTGTATGCAAACGGGCAGGGCAGGGGTGGAGGGAGATGGACTGAGAACCTTAAGCAGCCTCCACACGCTGTCAGTAGACAGCCTGACATGGAGCTGCAACAAAATCAAGAGTCAGGAGCTTAACTGACTGAACCACCCAGGTGCCCCCCAAAATATCTGTATTGTGGTAAAAATGCATAACAAAATTTACCATCTTAACTATATAGTTAAGTAGAATTAAGTATATTCACACTGTCGTGCAGCTCATCTCCAGCACTTTTTCATCTTGCAAAACTGAAACTCTATACTCATTAAACAACTGCTGATTTTCTTCACACTCCAGTCCCTGGAAACCACTCTAACACTTTCTGTTTCTATGAATTTGCCTCCTCTAGATACCTCATAGAAGTGGAATCACATGGTATATGTCTTTTTGTGACTGCTTTATTTTACATAAGCATAATGTCTTCAAGATTCATCCATGCTGTTGCATGTATCAGGATGTCCTTCCTTTTGGCAAACTGAATTTTGACAAAGTTCCAAAGTCAATTAAATGGGAAAAAAATAGTCTTTTCAAAAATTGTGGCTGAAAAACTGGACAGTATGCAACAAAAAATGAATATATCCAGTGCCCACATCTTGGTTACTAATACCACTCCCAATGAAAGGAACCTAGGCTTTTGGAAAAATGACTGTAGGACCAGGGAAGAAATATATGATATGAGCCTGGAACATTTTGTACTGCCACAAAGCATGGAAACAAGCAAGCAACTAAATGAGAAAAACTCCTTGATAGAGGGGATGTGTCAAAGAGACACGGGACCTAATTGAAAGAGGTCCCAGTGGCCAAAGCAACAAGATAAATGAAATAGGGTCAGATTGTAACTCAAAGTATAGAATGAATATCCATGAGTCCATATGGTCATGAATGATCAACAATAAAGAACCTAATGACCTACTGATTTTTTAACCTTTTGAGTACTGATACTCAAAAGAACATTGGTGGATTCAAATTAATTGTGGTCAATAAAATAAGCCAGACATCAAAGAGTACATACTTTATGATTCTATTTATATAAAATTCTAAAAAATGCAAACCGATCTACAGTGACAGAAAGTAGGTCAGTACAGTTAACTGGGAGTGGAGGTGGAAAGAAGGATGAAACGCTGCATGAGTTATCTTTTTAGGATGATGGAAATGTTTCTTATCTTAATTGTGTTGTGTTTTCATAGCTGTATACATATGTTAAAACTAATCAGATTTTATACTTCAGCTATGTGCATCTTATTTTATTTCAATTAGGTCTCAAAAAGTTAAAAATTACCTGTTTGACCTTCAGTCTAAGAGCTCTTTTCTTTTCAAATGTTTATTTATTTATTTATTTAAAAAATTTTTATAGCTTTTATTTATTTTTGAGACACAGACAGAGCGTGAGTGGGGGAGGGGCAGAGAGAGAGGGAGACACAGAATCTGAAACAGGTTCCAGGCTCTGAGTTGCCAGCACAGAACCTCATGTGGGGCTCAAACTCACGAAATGCGATATCATGACCTGAACCAAAGCCAGACGCCTAACCAATTGAGCCACCCAGGCGCCCCTCAAATGTTTATTTATTTTGAGAGAGAGAGAGAGAAAGAGAATGAGCACGGGAGGGCCAGAGAGAGAGAGGGAAAGAGAGAGAGAATCCTAAGCAGGTCCTGCGCTCAGTGCAGAGCCTGACCTGGGGCTTGAACTATGATATCATGACCTGAGCTGAAATCAAGAGTCGGATACTCTACCTACAGACTGAGCCACCCAAGCACCCTGAGAGCTCTTTTCATTACAGCTTAGTTGCATCTCTGTGTTGGGGATCGAACCTCTGAGGATGGTGGATAGAGAGACAGAATCAGTATTTACGAAGTGATCTATTAGAGTCTCCCAGATCTTGAAACATAGTATTAGGTCAGATTTCAAATAATAGATGGAACTACATGAAATTGTTTGTTTTATAGGCTGAAAGTGGTTGAGTAGCAGAATTTCATATGCAGGTGTGTACAGGGAAAGAGCATAATATATGCATGGCATTTCAACATAGATGCAAATTCATAGAGTGGTGAAATGTGACATCTGTGCGTCGATTCAAGAAAGGATATTGACTTCTCACTTTCAGTACAAGACATGAAGCCTCAATAGAGCATTTGAATTTTCTTCTTAAAATGGAAATAGCTTCAGACAATGTAGAAAATTTAAAGAAGTAAAAATCACCCAAGGAAAATCACTGTCAATTTGGTGCTCATTCTTTAGGATTTTTTCTATACATATGTAAACTCACATAGATTATAGCTTATTTTTTAAAGTAGTATTGTGCTATAGATACCCATTTGATATGAATGCAACACATGTATTTTTATTTTGTTTTTCTTAGAAATCCTTTCAAGGAAATATATAAAAGAACATAACTTTGATTTTTAGTTTTCACATTGTTTTGTCATCATGTGGAGGAATTCTAATTTTTTCTTTTAAAAAGTCTGTGTTGTTAACATTTTGGCAGTTTAGAGTTGTACTACTCTGAAGAAGAGTCTAATGAATATTCTTGTAGCTACATCCGTGTACACATACATGAATATTTTGGCAGGATAACTTGTTAGGGGATGGTCAGTGGGTAAAACATTCTTGAGACTTCAGATATAGAATTGATAGTCTGGTAAATCCTTCTTGAAACACTGCTTCCTTCACTTTAGGGATGCTATTATTCTCTTGCTTTTCTGTTTAACTCATTGGCTTTTCTTTTTAACCCATTTCCTTTTAATCATTGGTTAATCCATTAACCCTCCTGTTTCTTTTGCTGGATCCTTCCCTCTTCCTAATATCTAAATGCTCAGACCTTGGAGGTTTTATCTACAATGGCTTTCTATATAATCTTACCTTGTCTCATGACTTCCAAATTTATGTCTCCAGCCCTGACCTGTCCCTGTATTCCAGACTCTCTGCTTGGACAACTAATATGCATTTGAAACGTAAATATTGTCTCAAATCAATATTTTTATTCGTACTCCACTTTTCAATCTGCTCGTCATTTATTATCCTCCCCACCATCAGTTGCTTAAGCCAAAAGCTGAGAAATATCCTTGATTCTTCTCCTTCTCCCTTAATCAAAAACTACTGCAGCAACAAATTCATTCAGATCTACCTTCAAAATATATCCCAAATCTGACAACCTCTCACCATCTCTGCCTCAACCATCATAGTCTAAGACACCATCATATGCCAGCTGAACTACTGCACCTAGCTCTTAAGTGCTGCCCCTCTACTCTATGTACCATAGAATGACTGACCCTTTAAAAATGCAAACAAAGGCGTGCCCGGGTGGCTCGTTCGGTTAGGCATCTGACTCTCGGTTTCTGCGCAGGTCATGATCTCATGGTTCATGGGTTCAAGCCCCACATTGGGCTCTGTGCTGATGGTGCAGAGCCTGGTTTGGAATTTTCTTTCCCTCTCCCTCTCTCACTACACCATCCCTGCTCACGCTGTCTCCATCTCTCTCAAAATAAATAAATGAATTAAAAATTTTTTTAATTAAAAAGTGTGAACAAAGCTATGCTAGTGACGTTTCCAAATCCTCCGATGGCTTCCCAGTGGACCTTTTAAATTCATAGCTTTCTGTTCCATATGCACTGGGATCCTTGCCATCTCTTGAATGCCCCCTCTGCTCTTATGGTTACCTTTGTTTTCTTAATTATTTCATTTTTTTCCATTTAAGTGTTACCTATTCAGGGAGGACCTCTCTTAACATCCAGTCTAAGATAGCACCTCCTGCTACACTTTTCCCCGCTATCCTGCTTAATCTTTCTGTCATAATGCTTATCAGTACCTGACACAATATACATTCAGTTGTTAATTTATTTATTTTGTTTCATAAGTATGTAAGCTCTACTGGGTGCAGAGCCTTTTTTACTTACTTGTCATACATAGCAGACATTCACTGAAAACATGAATTAATGAATAAATGAATTATTACAAAAGCTTGTAATAATTTCCATTTCTACCAGCAGTATCTGAGAGAGTATTTTCCTATACCCTTGCCAATAATGAATATTGTGGATGTTTTTCATGTTTGCTAATCTGTAGCTTACAGAATAATATATCAAGGTAAGAAACGAGGAGAAGATGATCAGAATAGAGCTTTTTTCCCCCTTTCTTACTGGTATATAAGATAATGTGCATCTTAAATATAATAACATCTGTGATTTGATGAAACATGGTATGCAGACTGTCAACTTGCCTTGCATTGTACATACAGAATAATTAGCGAACATGGTTCCTGTCTTTGAAAAGCTGACAAACTAAGTGATAAGTAAAATGTGCATAAAGATTTTGAATAATTTGGGATTAAATCAGGCAGTAATCCTTTTACAATCATTAGTTTGATTAGTAGTTTTCTGGTTTTGTTCAGTGGGTCTGCCCCAGGGGTCTTCGGACAGTGGGTAAGGAATGGACAGCCAGCTGAGCTCATATTCTACATCAAATGGAGTAGTTCTTGTTTTAGTTACATTACATTTTGGATTTCCTTGGTCTTGCCATTATTTCACTTGAATGAAGAGTGTGATTGATTGGAAATAAACACAAATATTTGAAATCTATTGTTTTAAATATTTAAAGAGGGGTGCCTGGGTGGCTTAGTCGGTTAAGCGTCCGACTTTAGCTTAGGTCATGATCTCGCGGTTCGTGGGTTCGGGCCCCGCGTCGGGCTCTGTGCTGACTGCCGGCTCAGAGCCTGGAGCCTGTTTCAGTCTGTGACTCCCTCTCTCTCTGACCCTCCCCTGCTCACGCTGTCTCTCTCTCTCTCTCTAAAAAAAATTTAAATATTTAAAGAAGGGCCAAAAAAGGTATGTGCTAGAATTATAGAAGAAGGCTTGAATTGAATAGAGGGAAATTAAAGAATATTTATTTTTATTTTATAGTCCTTTACAGTCTTCTAAATGTTTTTATATATATTATCTCATTTAAGCTTTATCACATCCCCATGAGTTAGGCATGTCAGCTAACACTATCCTCATAAGGGGAAACAGGACTCTGTGACCTGTTCAGATTATATGGCAGTTAATCTAATCTATAGCAGAACCAGGATTCACAAATCAGAAATCAAGGTATTCTAATTCCAAGAGAACAGCATTAGTAAAATCCAGACTCTCATGAGTAAGAAGACCTAATTTCTCTCTAAGACTCTGATTCTTTTATAACATTTTTATTTAAAAGTTTTCCTCCTAACCATATTTATCTGAAGTTCAGATCTAATCCTCATATTACATTGTTATTATATATAGGATTTCTAGCTCAGTTTTGTTCTCTCTAATGCCCTGAAAATAGAATACTGGAGTCACTTTGTAATATATGTGATTGGGTTGATTTTTTGCTCATGGATAGGAAGAATAAATATAGTTAACATGTCATTACTACCTAAGGCACTCTACACATTCAATGCAATTCCAATCAAAATTGCACCAGCATACTTCTCAAAACTAGAACAAACTATCCAAAAATTTGTATGGAACCACAAAAGACCCCGAATAGCCAAAGTAATCCTGAAAAATAAAACCAAAACGGAGGGATCACCATCCCAGACTTTAGCCTCTACTACAAAGCTGTCATCATCAAGACAGTATGGTATTGGCACAAAAACAGACACATAGACCAATGGAACAGAATTGAGAACTCAGAAGTGGACCCAAAAGTATACAGCCAACTAATCTTTGACAAAGCAGGAAAGAATATCCGATGGAAAAAAGACAGCCTTTTAACAGATGGTGTTGGGAGAACTGGACAGCAACATGCAGAAGAATGAAACTAGATCATTTTCTCACACCATGCACAAAAATAAACTCAAAATGGATAAAGGACCTGAACGTGAGACAGGAAACTATCAACACCCTAGAGGAGAAAGCAGGAAACAACCTCCTTGACCTCCACCGCAGCAACTTCTTACTTGACACATCCCCAAAAGCAAGGGAATCAAGAGCAAAAATAAACTGTTGGGACCTCATCAAGATGAAAAGCTTCTGCACAGCCAAGGAAACAACCCAGAAAATTAATAGGCAACCAACGGAATGGGAAAAGATAGTTGCAAATGACATATCAGATAAAAGGTTGATATCCAGAATCTACAAGGAACTCACCAAACTCCACGCCCGAAAAACAAACAACCCAGTGAAGAAATGGGCAGAAGATATGAACAGACACTTCTCCAAAGAGGACATCCAGATGGCCAACAGAACATACGAAACGATGCTCAGCATCGCTCCTCATCAGGGAAATACAAATCAAAACCACACTGAGATACCACCTCACGCCAGTCAGAGTGGCTAAAATGAGCAAATCAGAGAACTCTAGATGCTGGCGAGGATGTGGAGAAACGGGCACCCTCCTACACTGTTGGTGGGAATGTAAACTGGTACAGCCCCTCTGGAAAACAGTGTGGAGGTTCCTCAGGAAACTAACAATAGAACTCCCCTATGACCCAGCAATAGCACTGCTAGGAATTTACCCAAGGGATACAGAAATGCTGATGCATAGGAGCACATGTACCCCAATGTTCATAGCAGCACTCTCCACAATAGCTAAAACCTGGAAAGAGCCTAAGTGTCCATCAACAGATGAATGGATCAAGAAGATGTGGTTTATCTATACCATGGAATACTACATGGCAATGAGAAAGAATGAAAGCTGGCCATGTGTAGCAACATGGATGGACCTTGAGGGTGTTATGCTGAGCGAAATAAGTCAGGCAGAGAAAGACAAATATCATATGTGTGCACGTATAGGAGGATTAGGAGGAACTTAACAGAGGACCAAGGGGAGAAGAAGGGCGGAAATGGTGGGGGAAAGGGAGAGAGGCAAACCATGAGAGACTCTTGAATGCTGATAAAAACTGAGGACTGGTGGATGTGGGGGGGAGGAGGGGTGGGCATGGAGGAGGACACTTGTGGGGATGAGCACTGGGTGTTATGTGGAAACTAATTTGACAATAAACTGTTTGTAAAAAAAAAAATGTTTATTTTATTTTGAGAGAGAGAGAGCAGGGAAGGAGCAGAGGGACAGGGTGAGAATCCCAAGCAGGCTCCGTGCTGTCAGCACAGAGCTCAAATCACGCTCTATCCCACAGACAGTGAGATCATGACCTGAACCAAAATCAAGAGTCCAATACTTAACTAACTGAGCTACCCAGGAGCCCCGAGTTGATTTTTTTTTTTCATTAGCAGATGCTTCTATGAGATTGCAAGAAGAAGAAGAAGAAACGAGGAGGAGGAGGAGAAAAAGGAGAAGAAAAAGGCTTTTAATGGTCTTTTATTCCAGAATCATAGGGTAACTGATGAGGAGACTGGATTTAGCTGACTGAAACTGGCAGCTTAACAATAATTGGTGTGCTAGACATAATTACTCAGTGTCAGACACATTACGCAAGTTATTTCATTTGATTCCTTACAACCTTATTTAATGAGGTGATTGATAGATGAGTTGATTCCTCTCAGTACCACCATCCCCTTCCTCCCTAAAGACATTTCACAGGAGATCATGGTTTTATTTTCTTATAACTAGCATTGAATTTTTAGAGACATTTGCATTCTTTAATATTATACTTTAGTTTTTTACCATTATTTAGCTTTTTTACTACCTTTAAAATTAGACTTGAATACCTACAATTTAGAGAATCTTCATCCAACACGTAAAATACTTAAATGATAAATTTACCTGTACAGTTTTTGATGGAGTGAAATAAAGATTAATCTACTCCAAAAAGCAAGTTCTTAGGGATGAAAAGAAGACCTCAGGCTTGAAGCTCAATTTCACTGGTACAAGAGTGAGACTTTTCAGGCTTTGCAGGAGTCCGCTTCCCTGAGCAACATGGAGTTAGATCTCACACGGGATCTGCTGGGAGTTCTTCTTCTCATTCACTAATTCCCACACCTGAAACTACTTTCACTTGCCTCAAATTCTGAGACCAGGGGCACCTGGCTGGTCCAGGCAGTAGGGCATATGACTCTTGATCTCAGGGTCATGAGTTCAAGCCACATGCTAGGCATTGAGCCTACTTACAAAAACTCTGAAACTAATTCTGTTTTTATACTAGAGAACTGGAAGGAAAATAATGACATCTGTTGAGCACTTTCTTTGTGCCAGACACATTATCTGAATCATTTTATTCAATTCTTCACAATGACACTAATTATTGCCAACTGACAACAGCGAAAACAATACATACGCTCAATAAATATTTGTTGGCTAAACAAACGGGCAGCATAATTCCTTATATTCCCATTTTATAGTTGAAGAAATTGATACTCAGATAGGGTAAACATATAGCCCAAGATTACACAAGTGGTAAATTTCTTCTTCCTTTCCTCCTTTCCTTCCTCTTTTTCTTTTTTTCAGTTAAAAAATTGTTTCAACAGGTATACATGGTTGGCATTAAAGACCTAAATATTGGGGCACCTCGGTGGCTCAGTCGGTTGGGCATCTGACTTCGGCTCAGGTAATGATCTCACAGTCTGTGGGTTAGAGCCCTGCATCGGGATCTGGGCTGACAGCTCAGAGCCTGGAGCCTGCTTCAGATTCTGTGTCTCCCTCTTGTCTGCCTCTCCCTCGCTCACTCTCTGTCTCTCAAAATGAAATAAAGATATAAAAAAGCCTTAAAAAATCAAATAAAAACATAAATACTATCAAAATATAAAGATTTAAAGTGAAAGTCTCTCCACCTCTTCCCTGATTTGCTATCTAGAGATACTCCTGTAAACAAATCTCATAAATGCCATGATTCCTGGTTGGACCTTATAACTCCTAGATTCATATAACTGGGTTTTGTCTTCAATTTTTAAATGTTTATTTATTTTTGAGAGATGGAGAGGAACAGATTGTATGTGGGGGAGGGACAGAGAGAGAGGGAGACACAGAATCCGAAGCAGACCCCAGGCTCTGAGCTCTCAGCACAGAGCCTGTTGAGGGACTTAAGATCACAGACCATGGGATCATGACCTGAGCTCGTCCGACGCTTAACCGACTGAGCCACTCAGACACCCCTAACTGGGGTTTGTCTTGATCTCTGGTTGCAAACTCTCATCTTGTACCCCCCATTTTGCAGCTGAGTGCTTTTACTGTTGTATTGTCATGCTTTTATTTCTGCCACAGTAAGCAAAAGCGTATTGGCATTGTTTATAATAAAAGTATTACTCTAGCTGAGTTTACCAACATTAAAGCTTTTCTAGTTAGGTTGCCACTATACACTTGGGGGATGTGACAGACAGTTAATATGTACTATATAGCAACAGTTTTATGACTGCGGTAGCAATTGAACGAGTAAGCATGGCAGCACTATGCACTAAAACTGATAAATGGATTATGAAGAAAAGCAGTGCACAAAGAACTGGTAACTGCTTGTCGCTGTTCTCTGATTTGATGTGATGCTGGTGATAGAGCCTCAGTCTTTCTGAAGGCAATCTGGGTTGTTGCAGAAAAAGCTAAAACTATCTTAATAGATCTTTAGTTTATCATCACATTTCTTCTTTCATTGTCTCCTACAGTAGTTTATCTTTAGTAAGGGATCTTTAGCAATTCCATTTCCAGCAGATTGTTCCTCACCATGTTCTTTATTTAGTTCATCTCACTGTTTCTTCAATAAGTCAATTTTAAGAATCAGCTGTCATTACTCTCTGACTGCAATAATATTTCTTTCCTTATTCTTACTCTTTATACTTAACTGATTTTTTTCTTTTGCTCCCATCCCACCAATAACCTCCAATCTCTTTAGGTCTTCAGATGAATTTTTCATTTAGGTATTATTATCATTATTTGTTTGCCTACGAATCCCGTGATCCTTGATCAACTATTTTAACATATCTCCACAAATAATCCCTTATTTCCTTGATCTTCCTTAAGTCTATAAAATTCATTTTTTTAATGTTTATTTATTTTGGAGGAGAGAGAGGGGCAGCAGGAGAAGGGCAGAGAAAAAGGGAGAGAGAATCCCAAGCAGGCTCTGCACTGTCAGCACAGAACTGGATGTGGGGCTCGAACGCACAAACCATAAGATCATCATCTGCACTAAAACCAAGAGTTGGGCACTGAACTGACTGAGCCACTTAGGTGCTCCTGTAAAACCCATTCTTAACCCAGAAAAGAAACTTCTTGTTATTCTGCCCCTCTGATTTTACTCCTAAACCTTCATATCTGAGGAAAGTCACAAAATCATGATGGATGACCAAGTTCAGAATAAATGTGGGCTCCTGAAATTCAGCGGGATTCTGTACTTTAGTTGCTAGTTCTCTTATAGTTTCATGACATTTTCGGATCATTCCCTCCAGTAGATGCCCAAACTTTATACAGGCCCTACTATCTTAGCTCAAAATATGCTTACTACTTAATTTCTTGGGTAAGATTGAGGCCATTTGATGTGGCTCCCTGTCCTTTCTTCATTTCCTTTTAAGTAGGTTTTTATTACCAAATCCTCCTCTTCACCAGTATCTTATCATTTAACATCCTGTATTTGTCCTGTAAGAGACACTTGGTCAAAGCAGGTACCTCTTGTTCTCATCCTTCCCACACTTCTCCACACCTTGCTGCACAGTGATCCCCTCTCTACAATGTTGATCACTCTTTTCTTCCCACAAATAAGATATGCTTCCCCTAGAATCCTCCACAGTCTCCCTTGAAACCGGATACCTCCCCAAATTGCCACTTCATTTCCCTCTCACACCCTTTATTGCTTTTATAAGACAATAGGCTGTACTTGCAGTTTTTATTCCTTACTGCTTCTTTATACTCCTTAAAAATCTGGTTTCTATTCTCACAACTGTACAGAAATTCTTTCCTCCAAATTCTGATGTCTTGATAATAGTTTCATATAATGACTTTCCCGCTTGTCAGCCTTTTGGTCTTACTCTAAGACATACGACTCTCTAAGGCATATGTACTTAAAGTTAAGGACATATGTTGGTGACCATATCCTTCTTCAAATTCGTTTCTGTTACGGTGGAGGAACTTCTCTGTCCTGGATTTCCTCTTACTTGTAGGTGTCCTTTACATTAACTTCTGTTATATATTGTAAACTTTTGCATGGAAAATTGAAAGCATTTATTCATAGAAAGACCTGTACTTAATTCTTTATGGGGATTTATTCACAAGTGTCAGAACCTAGATTCAACCCAAGAGATGAATGGATAAACAAATTGTGGTACATTCACAAAATGGAAAACTACTCAGGAATAAAAATAAACTACTGAGACACATAACGTGGGTAATTCTCAAATGTATTATGCTAACAGAAAGAAGCCAGACGCTGAAGAATGCATACCATCAAGTTCAACTTATATGACATTCATGAAAAGGCAAAAACTACAGTGACAGAAAGCAGATTAGTGGTTGCCAGCTTGGTCGGAGGTTAGGGGAGGATATTGAGCATCAAGGTCCAAAAGGGAAGGCTCTGGAGTGATGGAAATGTTCTACATAATGATTGTGGTGGTGGTGGTTATATAACTGGATACATTTGTTATTGACATTTTAGAATTTTATTGTATATAAATGATACCTCAATAAAGTTGATGAAAACTTAAAATATAAACCTCTAGAACTAGTGCAGTGATTTTATATCCTCCTATATTCCCCAAAGAAATAAATTGTTCCTTTCTTAATGATCATTCTCCTTTTGAAATTATTTTATTATTTGCCTCAATAGATTATAAACTTATTTGGGGGATCTACCACTGAATCCAATATTGTTAGTTTCGGTTAGTTACATAGAATGTACTCTGCAAGTACTTGGTTTATTGATGCAGTTTTTTAAAGGAGAAATTCAGACTTAAGAAAAAACATAGTATAATATTTAAAACACTTGTTATTGAAGAAACAAGGTTAAATCATGACTTTGTAGCATAGCTGTGCAGGTTTGGGCAAATTTCTTTTTCTGTGTGTGCTTTTCTTTTGTTTCTTCTGTAAGAGAGGGAAAAGGATAGTAATTATTTCATAAGTTTATTGTAAGAATTAAAAATGATAATGCTTATAAATAATTGGCATGAGAAAAATGCAAAAAGCACTAGAGAGAATAAAATTTATTTTATCCTTTTTAAAAAATTTTCAGCATATATTTCTTTTTGAGAGACAAGGGGAGACAGAACATGAGCAGGGGAGAGACAGAGAGAGAGGGAGACACAGAATCCGAAGCAGGCTTCAGACTCTATACTGTCAGCACAGAGCTTGATGCGTGGCTCAGACTCACAAACCATGAGATCATGACCTGAGCCGAAGTTGGACACTTAACTGACTGAGCCACCCAGGTGCCCTATTTTATCCTTTTAAGAGAACTTATTCACCATCTAATTTTGCATGTACATTGGGTTTGTCACTTAATAAAAGTATAATCACCATTCCTAACCAGGACTCCATATTTCTGTAGACAACCTTGCTGGAAACAATTGCCGATGCATTTTCTCTATCATATCCTCCCATTTTACCTAGTTTTCTTCCTTTACCATATTCACTCCTTTGTAGTTATCCTCTTTGATATTTATCATTACATTTTAGATATGGGATTTTAAGACAAGTCATCAAGAAGCTATTTATTTTATTTCTATTGCTTTGTTTGCAGTTGAAGTGCATTGGTTAATGACTTATTTAATGGATAGATCAATTGCCAGGTAATTATTCTTTAAATATGATAAATAGGGATGCCTGGGTGGCTGGCTCAGTCAGTTGGGCATCAGACTCTCACGTCATGATCTCACGGTTCAGTTTGTGGGACCGAGGCTAGGATTCTCTCTCCCCGTCTCTCTCTGCTCCTCCCCTGCTCATGCTCTCTTTCTCTCTCTGTGTGTCTTTCTCTCTCTTAAAATGAATGAATAAATCAAAATTAATTAAAAGTAAAAATAAATATAAATAGCTTATTAAAATAGCTAAGTAGACCATTAAACACTGACAAGTATGATTAATAAATTTTAGAGTGATAACTGACTAAAATTTAAATAATTTAAATAAATTATAGAATTTTCTTTTTTAAAAAATGTTTATTTTTGAGAGAAAGAGAGAGTATGCATGAGAGGGGGAGGGGCAGAGAGAGAGGAAGACAGAGGATCTGAAGCAGGCTCTGCGCTGAGAGTGAAGAACCCAAAGTGGGGCTCAAACTCATGAGCTATGAGATAATGACCTGGGCCCAGATCAAGACTCAGACACTTGATCAACTGACCGAGCACCGGAGGCATCCTGAATCATACAATTTTCCAGCTATAAGGCATATAAGTAGTGATTCACTGCAAGTCTCTCATTACTTTATGAGAAAACTGAGGCCAAAAGAGGCTAAATGTCTTGCCTAAGGACATACAGCTAATTAGTGACAGAACTCCCAATTAAATCCATTCTTAACCATTCTTTACCCAGTGGCTTCCTATTAAGTCCAGTTGGCATCTGTATGAACATGATTACTTACTTTAGTAATTCTTAACCACTAGAAAATTTTATTGAACATAGCTTTTATTTTGCCTAGGAATAGTAGAATATCTTTATCAACTCACGCTGACTCTCATAGAGTAAGAGTGAGATATAATATAATTATATAATTTCCCTAATAAAACCATGATTCCTCTGCTCTAACCTTTCTCATTGATCTGTATCAAAACATACCTGTCTCTTTTTATTTTTGAGATGGCATTAGCTTTATTGAAAATATGAGGTAGAGGGGCGCCTGGGTGGCTCATTCGGTTCAGCGTCCGACTTCGGTTCAGGTCATGATCTCAGGGTTCCTGGGTTCGAGCCCCACTTCGGGCTCTGTGCTCACAGCTAGCTCAGAGCCTGGAGCCTGCTTCAGATTCTGTGTCTCCCTCTCTCTCCAACCCTCCCCGGCTCGTACTGCCTCTATCTCTCAGAAATAAATAAAACATTAAGAAAAAATAAAAGAAAATATGAGGTATAGTATTTTTTTCCCACAAATTCAGATTGCTTGCCTACTGCCTGGGTTTTGAAATCTACACTATTTACCCTTTTAATTTTATCCTTTCCAATTTGTACGTCTCCAGTCTCTGTTTCTACTTAGCTTCTTTAGTCTGTCACTTTGAGAATTTGATTTAGATTGCAACAAATTACTACTCATGAAGTGAACTTGGACATCTTCTGTCACACTCCATTCCTAGGGGAGTGAAGTGGCTTAAGGTCATATAGATAATAGTAAATATGGGATCAGAACTCAGGTTTTCTGGCTGTAAACACTGTGTCTTTTAGAATACTACAAGATTAAGTTTCTTCATATCATTTTGAGTTCTTCTAGAATACACATACACCTGTATATACAAAATGTATGACATTAATTCAGTGTATCTCTGCTTTTCTCCTATCAGGCTATTTTATTCTTCATACATCAAGGCAACTGAGAATGTTTGAGTTTGTATCTGATTTAAGACTCATTTCTGTTATTTAACCTATCTGGCAGCCTCCTACTAATGTAATCTTTAGACTTTCCATTTCCTTTAATTAATTTGGATCAGGGGGTCAGCAAACTACAGCTTGTGGGTCAAATCTGGCTCACCACTTATTTTTGTAAATAAAGTCTCATTGGAACAAAGCTGTGACCACTTGTTAGTGAATTGTTCATGGTTGCCTTCACATTGCAGTGGCAGAGTTGCATACTTGTGACAGAGACCATAAGACCTACTAAACCTAAAATATTTACTCTCTGGCTCTTTAGAGAAAAAATTTATAGATTTCCCTGGTCTAGATAATGATCAAATTTTGGAAGTGATCATGAGCTTTGGAAAAGAATATGTATCTCCTTTTTAGGGATCTTTTATTAGATACAGACCTAATAATTCACATGCGTAAAACATATTTTCAATTTTTCTCCAGTATTATGTTTTTTTTTCTACTTTCCTCTATCAAAGAATGAGTGGTATGATACATCAAAATCTCTTCCTGCAATTAGGCTTTCTCAATTTCTTTTTGAATTTCTTTTTAAAAATTTTGTAAATGTTTATTTGTTTTTGAGAGAGAGAGACAGAGTGTGAGTGAGGGAGGGGCAGAGAGAGAGGGAGACACAGAGTCCAAAGCAGGCTCCAGGCTCTGAGCTGTCAGCACAGAGCCTGACACAGGGCTCAAACTCAGAAGCTGTGAGATTATGACCTGAGCTGAAGTTGGATGCTTTTTCATCAAGACAAATTATCTTTTGTATCAAGTAATGCTCTTTTTCCTTGAATTCTACTTTGGTATTAGTATCAGTTTTTCTGATTAATTTTACTTCTATCTACATAATTCTTTGTTCTTTTATCTTATGCTTTTATATCCTTGGGAAGGAGACATATCAGATGGTAGTCCAGTACATCTAAGATGTGTGATTCCCTTATATTTGTCTTTCCTTCCAACCAATTTTCCCCATTAATGGCAACTAAAAATTGTAGACAAAACACAACATGTGACTAATGGAAGACTCCAAAAAGTAAACAATAACAGGTAGATGGGGAAAGAAGTAAAAACCTTAAGGGGCACCTGGGTGGCTTAGTCAGTTAAGCGTCCGACTTTCACTTAGGTCATGATCTCGCGGTTCGTGGGTTCGAGCCCCGCGTCGGGCTCTGTGCTGACTGCCAGCTCGGAGCCTGGAGCCTGTTTCAGTCTGTGACTCCTCTCTCTCTGACCCTCCCCTGCTCACGCTGTCTCTCTCTCTGTCTCCTAGAAATAAATAAAACATTAAAAAAAAAAAAAAACCTTAAGGATGATCAGTAAAGTAATGAGTTTACTATTTTATTTTTGTTTTGTTTGCCTTTAACTCAAGGCTGGTGAATGTCCCAGAAATGTGCCAGGAGTATGGACAACAAGAAACTGAGTAACCCCCTTTCTAGGCAGAGGACTGAGAAAATGGTCTGGAGAATGTAAGGAAAATCCTTATCTTGTTTTCTTTCTTTTTTTTCTCTCCAGGCCTTGCTTGAGATGATTACTAAGTTACAAAGTTGAAGTGCTGTAGTGATATGGCACTCACTTCAAATCCTGAGGCAGAAATAATTCCCATGGTTCTTACTAGAAGTATCAAGGAAATGGGCCTTGGGGGACCAAAGTGTGTGTGGGGATCCTGATTATTTTTTCTCTCCCTTTGTCTTACTTTAATTTTGGCATCAGTTGCATGGAATTCCATAACAGTCCTAAAACTATAAGAAAAACCCCTATATTCTGTTTTTTTAAAAATGTTTATTTATTTTGAGAGAGAGAGAGAGCAGGGGAGTGGCAGAGAGAGAGGAAAGAGAGAACCCCAAGCAGGCTCCGTGCTTTAGTGCAAAGCCCAACACGGAGATCTGTCTCATGAACTGTGAGATCATAACCTGAGCTGAGATCGTGACCTGAGCTGAAATCAAGAGTCGAGCGCTTAACCAACTGAGCCACTCAGGCACCCTAAAAGAAACCCCTGTATTCTAGAGAAAGGAACTGGGAAAACAGGTGTCTTGGAGCTGGAGACTGTGAGGGAAGTCCCAGATAGTAAAATATGGAAGAAAGGGGTTCTCTAATTCTGGGTTTAAATTGACAAAAGTTCTGGGCTTACACCCAAGCTGCACATGCAGGGAACAAACACAAAGAAGCATAGAAAAGGCTTTGAAAACTGAAATGTGATATAAACTACTGGCCATGACCCAGAGTAATCCTTGAGTGGTGTGTATGTGGAGTAAACCCAAATAGCACAGCAACGATTTGGAAAACCGAACTGATATTAGACCCACTGCTCACGGTGACCAAGGTAGAACTTACAGTTTGAACTTAAATGAATCAATTGCCTGCTAAAACAATCATCCAACCAACCAACCAAATAGCCAGCTAACCAACCAACCAGCCAACCAACGAACCAACCAGTCATTCATGAGAGAACTTCAACAGGATCTGAGGTAAAAATATAATATTCAGAACATCTAGAATCAATTGTTGGTTAAGAGACAATAAACGTGAGATAACGTTTATGAGCTGCTAAGAGATGCTAAACCTGAGATAATCCAGATATTGGAATTATCAAAGACTTTAAAACAGCTATTTTATCTATCCTTCATGTGGTGAGGTTAGACACTCTTGAAGTAGATGGAGAGATAGAAGTTTTCAGCCAAGACATACAAGCTATATGACTTAAAATTTAGTACAGGAAGGTATATTAATTAAAATAAAAAAATACATTGAAGAGGTTTAATAGCAGAATGGAGGTGGAAGAAAGAGGAGAAAGAGAGTGCTGAAATCTTGCCAAATTTGGTGAAAGCTATAAATGTATAGATTCACGAAGCTCAGGAAATTCCAAACAGAATGAACATAAATTATAGTCATATACATCATCATCAAAATACTTAAAATCAAAGAAAAGAAAAACCCTTAAAAACAAGACAAAGGATATATTACATATGGGCAAAACAGTGAGTTGAATGATTGTGTACTTGTCATAACAAACCACAGAAGACAGAAAATAGTGGAATAACATGTTTAAAGTGCTGAAAGAAACCCAGAATATTCTATGCATTTTTGGGGTGATGAAACTATTGGCATATGGATTACGGTGGCAGTTATAGAACCGTACAACCATCTGTGTTTGTCAGAACCTAAAGATACATACATCAAAAAGAGTGAATTTTACTATATGTAGATTACAAATAAATTTAAAAAGGAAATGACCTATACCTTTAAAATACGTCTGAGAAGCTGTGAATACATGCAAAAAAGGGAATGTCTTTTCCTTCTCTAAAATGAGAGAGAATTTTATCCCTTCTCAACCTTAGAGATGCACCTTTTGAAACTTGTATGTGATTTTTTTTCTTTTTTAATGTAAATACCTTCTTAGCTGCCATTTGCAAGTTAACAATAAAATTATTTTGACATATAAAAATGTGCTTTTAATAAATATGTCAGTGTTAGAAAAAATAGCTTGTACTATATTATTTTACAATTTTAGACATAATTATGATTTTTAAAAAAATATTCATTTTGCGAGAGAGAGAGTGAGCGAGGGCGAGTGGGGAAGGGGAAGAGGGAGAAGGAGAGAAAGGGATCCAAGCAATCTTCATGCTGTCAGCACAAGAGCTGGATTCATGGTTTGATCTCATGAACGTTGAGATCATGACCTGACCTGAAATCAAGAGTCACCTAACCACCTCAGGTGCCCCTCATAATTATGATTTTAAAAACAGAGATTAAAGGGATGTATTTTGTACATGTAGGTATTATCTTTGGAAGTGTAGAAAAATGTCTTGAAACATATGTACCGGTCTTGGAACTATAGTTAACTCTGAGGTTAATATTTACAGTGTTGAAATTGAGGGCTAAGAGAAGCTTCTTGACCCACTTTCTGTAGTTTTTGTAATTTGTTTAAATATTACAATAGCTTTTAAAAAAATAATTGTGTTGTCTTCTGTATTTTAAAATAAAAATTCTGCAATATTCTTAATAAGTAAATATAGAGGAAACTCCTACATTTAACTTTTTTTTTTAGTTCCTCCTCCCTTCTCTCTGTTGGTATGTATCAAGTATCTGCCTGCTCACAATGAGAATGAAACACGTTATTGAGTCATTGACCCTGTAGAGGATGCTGTCTCTGTTTTATAGCTTAAGATTGTGCATACTTATGTTGTTTACACATACAGTCTTCATTTTTGTGATTAGTTTCTTTGTTACTATCAGCAACCCTAACCACTTTCATGGCAGTGCTCTGGAATGCAGTGGTATGGGAAAAGGCAATGAGCTTTGGATGCAGACCTGCCCCAGGAGAGAATTCCAATTCTTGATCCTACCGTCTCTAAATTTCTCTATCTACTAAATGATGAAAATAATAGTACCTTTCTTACATATCATCTCATGTAGGACATGAGATAATCCAGAGTTTGGACCCAGGTAGGTCTGTTTCCAGAGTGAAATCCCCTATTATCACATTACGCTGCATCTCATGAGGTGCCAAATGCATTTCCCAATGGAAATACTCTTGTACAAACATGATTAAATTCCCTGATTAACCCACAAAATCCCTTCAGAACTCTAGCAATGAAAGTCATTGGCCAACATTCCTTAAGGTTGGAGACGGGGATCAGATAAAACTACAAAAAAATGTGATACATTATAAAGTACTATCTTAAAACAATTTTCAGGGGGCACCTGGGTGGCTCAGTCTGACTCTCGGTTTCAGCTTGGTCATGATCTCACAGTTTCGTGGGTTTGAGCTGTGCATCGGGCTCTGTGCTGGCAGCATGGAACCTGCTTGGGATTCTCTCTCTCCCTCTCTCTCTATGCCTCTCCCCCACTCGCACTGTCTCTGTCTCTCTCAAAATAAATAAATTAATTAAGGAAAGAAATCTTAAAAAAAGTTTTCAAGTTTTGCTTGTTAATACCGAAGAGCTTTGATCCATATAGAAATCATATTCTACTCAGAGCCCATGTTCACAGGACCATGATCAAATACTCAAAACTAGTAAAAGATTCCTAGGGTGCCCGGGTGGCTCAGTGGATTAAGTATCCAATTCTTAATCTTGGCTCAGGTCACGATCTCACAGTTCATGGGATCAAGCCCCGAGATGGGCTCTGCACTGTTGCCACAGAGCCTGCTTGGGATATTCTCTCCCTCTCTCTCTGCCTTTCTCCTGCTTGCACGTGCTCCTTCTCTCTCTTTCCCCAAAACTAGAAGACTCCCTGTAAACCCAAATTTCAGAATTGTGCTACGTACATGGAAAGACTAGGTTTATAACTATCACAGGTTGCTTTCACTATTTTATTCCTGAGAAATCCTAGATCATTTCACAAGAAGACAGACCATATGAAGACTATCTGACTGACAAACTAAAGTATGTGGAGGCAGGGAGTCATGACCCTTTTTTGGAAGGCACACTATTTAAGATGACAACGAGGCACACCCAGTTATTGCTTCCAAATCGGTATGGCCAATTGTTTGAGCAACTCTCTTGATATTCCTAATGCAGGTTTTCACAAGCTGGGATCCTAGTTTTCTACTGACGCATGTGTGATGGGTGGTCCATTAGAACAACAACAAAAAAAGATTTTTGTGGTAAAATCTGGTTGAGAAATATTACATTCGATGATGTAAACGATTTAAAACAGATTACTGTAAGACATTTTAGAACATTTTGATATGCAAATAAATACCCATTTGCAATCTTTAAGCTGGTGAGAGAGTCAGCAGCACGTCCCCAACTCTGTTGATTATGTACACCTATTAACATCTCTCAGAACTGATAATCTGTGAGACACTTTGGGAAATGTCCAAATGTTTAGAAGTCCATGAATGCACTATATACCCAGTTTTCAAGCTTTGATGTGTAAGGATAGGGACCAGGCTGAGAAAGTTAATCAGGCAGAGGGATTAATCATGTGGGTAACAGCAAGTAGCAGCTGGGTAGGCAGATCCTGTTCCTTGTCATCAGCAAAATATTTACAAACCCTCTCTTAGTACTAGTTCCTAGAAAAATTTCTGAAGTTGGCAATCCTGTTACTTTTTCACCGTATCTCAATTCCAGATATTCTTTCTTTTCTTTTTTCTTTTTATTTTTTTTTTAATATTTTTTATTTATTTCTAGGAGAGAGAGAGAGAGACAGCGTAAGCAGGGAAGGGTCAGAGAGAGAGGGAGTCACAGACTCTGAAACAGGCTCCAGGCTCTGAGCTGGCAGTCAGCACAGAGCTCGACGCGGGGCTCGAACCCACGGACTGGGAGATCATGACCTAAGCGAAAGTCGGATGCTTAACCGACTAAGCCACCCAGGCTCCCCTCTTTTCTTTAATTAAAAATGTTTATTTATGTTTATTCTTGAGAGGGGGGAGGGGCAGAGAGGGAGGAGTGACAGAATCCCAAGCAGGCTCGGCATGTGTCAGCACAGAGCCCGACGTGGGGCTGGAATCCACAAACCGTGAGATCATGACCTGAGCCGAAATCAAGAGTCGGACACTTAATTGACTGAGCTCCCAGATGCCTCCCAGCTGTTCTTTCTTAGCCCAGCTTCCAAGGCATCTGTGATCACATCCTTTCTGGTTCATTCCTTCAGCCAGCTTTTATTCAGCATCTATTGCATATATTTTGCTGAAATGGGTATTAAAATGTAGGCAAAAAAAATGTAATAAACATGTTTCTTGTTCTTGAGCAAATGATCCCATGTGTGAGACAAACTAGATCACTCATGCAGCCTTCTTTCTCACTGTGGACAATATATGATTAGAGCCGTGTCAGGCTCCTGGTTCTTCTCCTCCCCATTCCAATACATTCCAGACTAATTTTGTTCTCAGCCCTTTGGCTTGTGCTATTCTCTTGCTTTAGAATGACCCCTTATTCCCTTCTGCCTATGCATAACTGGCCTTCTTGTAAGGTTCAGCTGACGTTCCCATCTTTTCTCTGCAGCCTTTCCTTATTGCTCTCCTCCTATCTCCTGTTATCCTTTCTTTTATACTGAGGGCTCTCACTTACATGTATTTATCTTGCCTTTACAAATCGATTTCAAGTTCTTTAACTAGGAAATGGTTTACATGTCTATGGCTCACAGTTCCTAACACAATCCTGGACCCAGAGTAGGTTGATAATAAATACTTACTGAATGATGTACAAAATACATTTCTGTATTTTCATAGTGTCTTATAAATGGGGTTGGGGTCTAGGCTGGGAGGAAAAACAACATTTTAAGCAGGACGACAGATGGTTAAAAACTATTAAGCTGTAGTGACATGACTTTAATGTTTGAATGTTTTAATTTATTGGCTAATATATTTCCAGACACAAATAAGACATTTGAAATGGTATTTTGGCACAGGTCAAATGTCTGCAATTAAAACCTGAGAGAAGATGTACCTACCATCTTCCTCCACATTCAGAGATATTCCTATGACATGCCTTCAGCAATTAGTATATATCCTCAATTTGATGCCTGCCTAAATATTTCATGTCAGGACAAAGGGCCACTTTTTTCTCAGAACTATCAGAAATTAAAACTAAACTTCTGGGTAAGGTTTAAAAAGACTACCTTGCCACCTTTTTGTTCATTTTGCTAGTTTTCCACTTGAAATCAGTTCACCTTGTGATATATAAAAGAACATATGAAATATGAAGTGAAGTAAAATGAAAAATTAACGCACATGAAAATTGAGTTCCTGCATGCCAATTTTAAGCAATAAATAAAATGAGCTGCATTGTCTACTTTGGTAGAGGGATGTAGGATACATTATTTTCATTACCAGCTGCTCTTGTAAACAACCCAGTTTAGTTCAATTAGTGTGACTCACTCAAATAGGTCATTAAATCAATATTACAGGCTAACTGAACTGATGAATCAAAAAATTTTTTCATGCCTGAATGTCACCACATTATGTAAATTCTGTCAGAGTAAAACCTTGATTGACCTGAATCTAACTAACCTGAACCTTCAATTAACAGGGTTTTTTTTTTTAAACCTGCACTTGAAGTTTAAAAGAACAAGATAAATGAAATGACAATTTCACATCAAGTATAGTGTCACTATAGCTGATAATCACAGGCTTTTCCAGTAAGTAGGCCTATTCCATGTGTTTTGAGGAACATCTGGAAGAATTCTAGTCCCGCAAATAGCATCCTGTTGATAATGCCTGAACTTCTACCTTGGTTATTCATCTTTGATTGAAAAAATGGTTAAATACGGCTGTACTTGATAAGAGAATTCCATAACCTACTAAGTGAGTTACACTTTTTCAATAGAGTTTATTAGATATTTTCCAACATGAAAGTTCACTGAGAGGCCCATAACAGGTCAGTTTAGGTGAGGCAAGGTGGGTCAAAGACCAAGGACAGGACAATATCGAAGAAGGGCACACCCCATATGGCTATCCCATGAGGTTACCCTAGGTATCTAGCAGGGAAATATGGAAAGTATTCTTGGGAACTGGCAATCAAGGGAAGGCAGAAAGAAACCAAATCAAACCTTACGGTTTTCCTGAGGTCAACTCTACATTTTCTCTTTCCAAAGGGTCCTACTATAAGACTTTCTGGAATTTCTTTAAATCTTTATTTTACCAAGTATAAATTACTGCATTTCACTATAGTGAAGGGCATCTGGGAAGTAAATTTTAAATCGACATTTTCTGGGGTTCCTGGGTGGCTCAGTCAGTTAAGCGTCTGACTTCTGATCAGGTCATGATCTTACGATTTGTGAGTTTGAGCCTCACATCAGACTCACTGCTGTCAATGAAAAGCCTGCTTCAGATCCTCTGTCCCTCTCTCTCTCTCAAAAATAAATAAATAAATTGATATTTTCTTTTCCAGTGAGCTTTTGTGCATGGTAACTATAGGGAACTTCTCCCCCCCACCCCCAAACAAAAAAACACAAGCTCTTGGAGAGAACATAGCCATAGAGCCAAGCTGCCTCTTGCCCTTCGATTCTGAAGGTTTCTTTAGACATGGGCCTCCCTTCAAACAGAACAAAATACCAAATAACATCAGTCATAGAGAAGTCAGAGAGGCCGTTCATTCTAGCCAGCTCCAATTAATTTAGAAACAATTTCTGTATCTACAGAACTATTATATTGGCCTTTAATTTTCACTACAACGATCTGAGCTTTGGCAGTACCACGTAGAGACTCCCTTGGGCATGGGGTGTGGCATATAACTCAGTGAAATTTGTCAGACTGGAGATGTTGACTATACTTTTAAGACACTAGTACCTTAGATTCAAGGTAAAAGTTTTCCCCGCATCGGGCTCTGTGCTGACTGCCAGCTCGGAGCCTGGAGCCTATTTCGGAGTCTGTGTCTCCCTCTCTCTCTGACCCTCCCCTGTTCATGCTGCCTCTCTCTCTCCTAGAAATAAATAAAAATATATTTAAAAAAAAAGTTTTCATAGAATCCAAGTATTCTTTTTCTTTTTTAAAAAATAAGGTATGATCTCAAATGGAAAAAGTAAAAGAAGATATATTTATAGAATAAACTGTAATTATAACCAGAAAAAAACATTCAGGGGGAAGATGAGTTATTTAGGACCTGGTTTGAATAACTGTTAAGTAATCAATTAAATAACTATTGAGTATCTGTGATGTACCAGCAACTATGCTAAATAAGTGATTTGTCTATGATCTTTTCCTGTACTTCTTTGTTAGATATTCCCAGAGTAAAAGCTCTTCAGTTCTAAAGTATTTAAGGTTTATTCTGAGAGCAGTGGGTTTTAAGCATGGGAATGGCATCATGAGATTCACACATTAGAAGAGATTTTTCGTTCTTTCTTTTTAAAAAGTTTTTAATGTGTATTTTAGAGAGAGAGAGAGTGATAGAGTGAGTGAGCTTGTGACCAGGGAGGGGGCAGAGAATTTGAAGCAGGGTCCACACTGACAGCAGAGAGGCCGACATGGGACTCAGCATCACGAACCATGAGATCATGAGCTGAGCCGAAGTTAGACATTCAACCGACTGAGCCACCCAGATTTTTCTTATGCAGGAAAAGAAATACTTTCAGATGGTAGAAATGATAACATGCAGAGTGATTCCTTCCGGAGGGAGGACAGAGTGATTGAGAGGGCAGTTGGGAATGAGATCCAAATTTGACTCAAGGTTCATGTTGATAATAGTGGCCCTCATGCTGACCACTCAAGTGTCCACTGTGTGCCAGGCATTGCTGTGTTCTAGGGAGATTCTGTGTTTCCATGGAAAACTAGGCCTTGTTCATAGCAGACCTTCAGGGTTATCTAGCCCTGCTTGGATGCTAGCTATTTTGCAAGTCTGTAGAGTAGGGACAACTGATATTAATGCAAAATAATTCTTCTTTATAGACAATAATGCTTGTCTAGAAACAAGCGAATCTATTTCTACTTCAGATGGAGGGGCATCTCTCCCCCTGTGGAAAAAGTAGTTTTGCCTCCCAGCCATACATTTATTTCAGCATTCCTGATCTATAAATGCGTCTGCTCTTGGGTTCTGGCTTTAACTGATGGTGACACATTACCAGTTTCCTCATTCCTGAGTTAAAGAACATCTTTGACACATATTTATTTCTGTATTTGGGTGAGTATCACGATTTTGTCACTTTTCAGAACAATTTAAAGGTAGTGAATCTGACAAGAGTATCTTTGTCCTCATGAAACTTCAGTCTTGGGTGGGGGGCAAATAGACAATGAACCAAACAAATAAGTACATAAGTACAGTGAAATGTGTAGTGACAAATGCTAGGGAGGACAGTGTAGCAGGGAAGTGCCATCGGGTGTGAGAGTGAGTGGGACGAGGTAGGATTGCAATTAAATAAGAGGATCCAAGAATGGCCTCCAGGAGAACATCCTGTATGACTAATTTAAAGCAAATCCTTGACTTTGGACCATATTATGTGCCTGTATATATCACAGTTATGATCCTGTAAGTTTTCCTGGCCACATGATAACGTTTCTTCAAGGAGAGGAGGAGGGTTTATTGCCCCACCCGTCTTCTTTTTGTTTCCTCTTCCCTTTTATCTTGCAGGGAATCCTACTCCAAACCTCATCCTTTCTTTCTTGTCAGTATCTTATCTTCATCTAATGGAAACTGGTGCTTAACACACAATGTACCTCTTAGTAGGAAGGGCATAGTCAGTTCAGAGACAGCTTTGTGAAGCAGAGCTTGAAGTTAGGAAAATTGCAGTTTATACCAGAACAGTTTTTAAAAGGTTGGGAGTTTAGGGCATCTGAGTGGCTCAGTCGGTTGAGTGTCTGACTTCAGCTCAGGTCATATCTCACAGTTTGTGAGTTCGAGCCCTGCATTGAGCTCGCTGCTGTCAGCACAGAGCCTGCTTCCGATCCTTTGTCCCCCTCTGCCCCTCCCTGTTTTACACTCTCTCAAAAAGAAATTTAAACAAAACATTAAAAAAAAAAAAAAGGTTGGGATTTCTCACAGAACAAACCAATCGATGGGAAAATATTTGTTGAATTTCTTTTACGTGGATGACATTGTACTTGGCAGAGAAGAGTACTTTGGAAATAAATATTTAAGCTAAATTTGACAGAAATTCAAATAATTTGAAAACAGACCACTAGAATGATTTTACCGCCATTTCCATATTTAGGAGGATGTATGCAGCTGTTTCTTCTATGCCTGTATTTGGAGGGATAAAGGAAAACATAACAGATTGTTCTTTCAAGTATCCCTTTCCTCAACACCATCCAGCCCCTTTTGGCCGTGGTTGAGAACCACGGCTGTTAAGTTGTGCTTTTAAAAATCTTTTTTGAAAATTCAGATCCTAAATCATAGTTTCAGAGCTTCAACCTACAGAACTTGTTTCGTGTAATTGCTAAACTTACCATCTGGATATCAGACACGGAATAAATTAAAAAGCCATCAATTATATTTCCAATGTGTTCACAGGAAAATGATGGAAGGCAGTTTTCAGGAGGTATTTATCAACCAGTGATGCATCCATGTGTTCCCTGGAACCGGCACCCTCACTGTTGGAATAATCTAGCACACATAGCGACTGATGGAAGTACTTGCTGTGGCGATGGGCTTGTTTTCACACTGTGTTTGTGACCCCGCCACTGCTTCATTTACAGTCCACCATTTAGTTACTGTCACCATAGGCTCTGAGGAGACTGCTTTTGGGTCTTCCCCTCTGCCTTCCTACCTCTACTAGATAGTGTCAGACCACTGGAGTCAGCTGGTGTTTCAATAATCAAATCCAGGAAGATAGTCATATTGGGCGATGTTGTTCAATTTTTCATAGGTGTTAATTTTGTCTCCCCAGCTAAATTTTAAGCTTCTGCAAATTAGGGAGGACCAGGCTTTTGAGCATCGCTCCATTAATGTTTAGGAACAGATGCCCCTTCTCTTATGCCCATTAGTCCTTAATCTCACTGAGTCAAAACATTCTCGCGGCCGTTGGAGTGGTTGTAAAAATACCATAACTGTATTTATGGGTTCAGGAATGGAAGAAGGGGAAAAAACAGTTTTAGGAGGAAAGATGGGTCTAAGGTTTCGAAAGTCCCGTCGCAGTGCAAATGTGCAATCTGGTAGGGATAATGCTTTTTTGTAGTTTTTTGATTTACTAAAACAAAATTTAATGGTTATTTATTTTTGAGAGACAGAGTGTAAGCGGGACAGGGGCAGAGAGAGGAGATACAGAAACCAAAGTAGGCTCCAGGCTCTGAACTGTCAGTTCAGATCCTGACTTGGGGCTTGAGCCCACCAACCTGAACCAAAATCATGAGTTCAGATCATGACCTGAACCGAAATCAGGAGTTGGACGCCTGACTGAGCCACCCAGGTGCCCCTACTTTTTAAAGTAATCTCTATACCCAGCATGGGGCTTGAACTCATGACCCTGAGATACAGAGTCATATGATCTTCCAACTGAGCCAGCCAGCCAGCCCATGGTTTAGGGGTAATTCTTTACATCATTACTAATCATCAACATCTTTGCTCTATAAATTGACCAAGTGAATTTAATTAGAGTTCCTAACTGAGGACAAGTCACAGGAAGAACAAGTTTTAGTTTGGGTAGGGAGGCTGCTATGGAACATAAAATAGGGGAAGGGGGTAGCAGAGAGGAAACATCTCCATGCTAGGAGGCTTGGATATGAACTCAAAGAGTGTCATTAGCTCTGGGACTAGTTAGGGTGGAAGAGGAGAATCGGGCAAGGACAGGTAAATGCAGAGGGAGAGGAAGAGAAAATTGACAACCTCCTTCACAATTTTGTCAAAGGCTAGCCCTTTGGACATCCAAAGGTTATTTTTCTGCAAACATCTTATCTCTTCTTTGTTAGTTTGTTTTAGGCTATACTGGAAATTCCCTTATCTGCTTGTTCCTTATCTGTTCTTGATTCCTTTGCTTGTTCATTGACAACAGGGCTGAGGGCAGCTTGTGAGATGCCTGGCTTCCTGGAAACTTTTCTTCTCTGCAGTCACAGAAGACATTTGCTTTACCCCGTACGCTGCTGGGCTGGGCTCTGGGGATTTACATAAAGAGATATTTGAAGCAAAAACAGGCGCTGGCGTGTTTTGGTGTTGTGTGCAGACTGAGTTGATGAGGGGGGTTAACTTCTTTTCCTGCCAAGGTCATCAGGAAGAAAGCTGTCCCCTGAGACATGCTAACATTAACCTGAGAACTAAAGATTGCGGATGCAGAGGGGGACCTTTGAGCTATAAGGCTTTCACAGTCAAACTGCACTAAATCAGAAAAATTTAAAGAGCAAGGCCACTTGAAGGGAAAAGCTCAAATTAGACATTCTTGCAGAAGGAAATGCATCTTTGTGCCTGCGGGACTAGCACAAACCCTCATATACATTGATTGTAACAAGCCAGTGTTTTTGAAGGTAGCACAGTATCAGAAAGGCCATGCACAGGCTTTGGTGCTGAAAGACTTCTGTTTGAAGCCTAGCTGCACCACTTAATAGCTGTGTAGCCTTGATCAAAGACACATAACTGCTAGTGCCTCAGGTTTTTAATCTCTCAAATAGATACCAGTGTCTGTCTACCAGGGTTTTAAGGATTAGAAATAACACAGTACTAGCACAATGGTTTCACAAACTAGGTGCCCAAACCATGGTAGGCAATATTAATACATTATAAGTGATATGGAAATAATCCAGGTTCTTTTCTCTGCCTGGGAGACAGGCAAGTGGATTTAGGACTGAAGAAGAGGTCTCCTAGCTCCACAGTGGTCAGTTTTCAGAGAGATAAGACACACCGCATCATGACAGAGAAACAATAAAACAAAAATGTTTCAGATAAGTGAGAACAACACACAGAATAAACATAGTTATATTACATAATGAGAGACCTTAAATACTCCTATTTATGGGAAGTTCAACTTTGGGGCAATTACTTATAATTAGTAACATCGGTTTCTATGTAGACCATAAATATGCTAAGGAACTTGTAAATTGCTTAAATTAATTCTGTCTCTTGTTTACACTGATGAGAAGATATTGTTTGGTAGACATTAAATGTCAGCCTTGGCCTAGCCAGGGTTGAATTAGCAAAAATTCTGAACTAATTGGTTTGTGATACATACAGGCAGGTAAAGTTCTGTTTGTTTTTCCTTTATTCAAAATTTCCTGCTAGGTGGCATATTGTTCATGAAATTGAGATAATTTTTATTTAATCTTTCAATATCAGCAAGTGGCTTATGGGCAGTCCTTTTGTTGTTGTTGTTGTTGTTGTTGTTGTTTTTTGGCTGTTAGATTTTATTTCAAAAACATACACTGAGTAATCACCAATAGATCCTTAGGAAAACATATTCACATGCAACTTCCAATTGCACTGAACCATATTTGAAAGATTTTTTAAGGTCAGCTTTGGCATAAGCTAACATTGTGCCATTTACCTGGGTATTATTTTAGTCTGTGATTAATGGACATATGTTTAGTATGTAATATAATTTTGTGAATGCTAAATCAAATCGTAACTTAATCCGGCTGATTTGGTGGTTTGGGAGAAAGCTTTATATATATATAAAGGTATATATATCTTCCTTATCCATTCGCCTGTTGATGGACACTTGGGCTGCTTTCATAGTTTGGCTATTGTAAATAATGCTGCAATAAACATAAGGGTGCATGTATCCCTTTGAATTAGTGTTTTTGTATTTTGGGGGTAAAAGTAGTGTGATTACTGGATCATGGGGTAGTTTTATTTTTAAGTTTTTGAGGAACCTCCCTACTGTTTTCCAGAGTGTCTGCACCAGTTTGCACTCCCACCAACATTGCAGAAGCATTCCCCTTTCTCCACATCCTCGCCAACACCTGTAGTTTCTTGTGTTGTTGATTTTCGCCATTCTGACAGGTGTGAGGTGGTATTCGGTTGTAGTTTGATTTGCATTTCCCTGATGATGAGTGACATTGAGCATCTTTTCATATGTCTGTTGGCCATCTGGGTGTCTTTGAAAGATGTCGATTCATATCCTCTGAACATGTGGGCACAAATATCTCTTTGAGTCTCTGCTTTCATATTTATTGGGTGTGTTCCTATGAATGGAATTGCCAGATCATATGGTAATTCCATGTTTAACTTTGTGAGGAACAACCAAACTATTTTCTGCAGTGGTTGCTCTCCTCTACATTCCCACCAGCGATGCATGAGAGTTCCAATTTCTGTACATCGCTGCCAAGGCTTATTTCCCACATATTTTTTATTTTAGCCTTCCTCATGGATGTGAAGTGAAACCTCATTGTAGTTTTAATTTGCATTTCTCTAATGACTAATGATGTTGAGCATCTTTTCATTGAGTTATTTTCCATGCATGTACTTTCTTCAGAGAAGTATCTATTTTGCCTATATTTGAATTGAGTTGTTTGGGTACATTTTTAATTGCTATTTTTGTTAAGCTCCAGTCAGCTCCAGCAATGGAGCAGAGTAAATTCTTCACAGGAAAATAAAACTAACTTAGAAAATCAGGGACAATGGGAAGAAGAACACTCTCCAAATTGTGAAGGGTAAATCGTGTTCCCTAGGCAAAGAGGAAGAGAAGGAGAGCAAATAGGAGAACCAGAGAGCAGCGGGAAGATGGAGAGACCATAAGAAGCATTGTTCCTTTAATTAGCTGGAATAACTAGGCAGGGCGGCTCTATCGTGCTTGACGAGGTCAAGGTGAGGGTGCAAAACAACCTGATACTGAAGATTAAAAAAAAATCAGGAAGAGCCATTAAGTGCAAGTGATAATGGATACGAAGATTAGCATTCTAATCAAACACTGTTATATAGTTGAGAGTTGTGTGGTAACTTTGAGAAATGGTAAATAAACTTGCATTCTGGAATTCAGTTGTTTGACTTTTGCTCTAAAGTAGTATTTTAGGATCTAGTTGCTATTTAAGTTTATAATACGCTTTTGATATGAGCAAGGTGCAAAAGAGTGTTTGTCTTTTATTTCAAACAAGTCTCAGTTTATATCTTACAGCTCAGACCTCGGGGGCTGTGGCATACAACTGCCATCTGGTGTTGGTATGTTCTCATAGCAGGGTTATGTGTTTCGTACGTTTTAAGAAAAAAACCTACTTGGGGACAGATTTTGCAAAACTAAAGTGATGAAGTAATGGTAAGATCTAAATTAATAAGGTGTTATTATTTTAAAAGAAAAAAGCTTAAGAAACAACCTTTGAGCATACCTTCTCAAGGAATTCAGAGGGATGCAGAAATTGTTCCTATTTATAGAAGAGGGGGATTTTTTTTTTTTTTTTTTACGTGGATGTGGACAGTCTATGAATTCTGAATGAACTCATTGTCTTGGTGATTTGGTTTACACTTGAATATGCTGTAAATGTACACAGCCGAGAAAGTGATCATATAAAAAAGAAGTGCACTGGAGAGGAGATGTGGTATAAGCTCTAAATCGTGCATTTTATAGGTTCACAGTCCCTTCAAAAAAAAAAAAAATTCCAGCATTGTTTTTCTACTGTGTGTAGTTCAATCTTTTTTTACATCACGTGAAAGTGCTTAATGCTTCCGGAAGTCATTTTACTCAGAGAAATCAGTTTGATTAATCAAGCCCCATGATGCTTTCAGGGTTAATAGACCTTCTGTTGAAAGCAGATGTCCTGGGAGCACAAATGTAGGGGGTCCACTGCAGTCACCTATAGTCAGGACCCCTGGCAGGAACAGAACACCCCATTCCCTGCTGTCTTCTCTTAGGAGTCTAGATGTGAAAAGCTTGTCTTTTTTAATTTTTTAATTTTTGAGCTTCCTTTTAATTAGCTGATCAGGGGGAACAGCAATGAAGCAGCCTGAGGGAAACCTCCAAGCTACCCAATTGAATATCACAAGCCTAGCTCTAGCATCTAAGAAAAGCCGGAAGTAATGCTCAGTGTTAAAGGGAAAAATCACATTGGGGATGACTGGAGTTAGGAAGGAATGAGTATCTTAAATGCATTCCTTACTGCTGTGGTCTGAGAAAGTTTGCTTAGGAAATTGTCACTTTATAAAGAATGCCACTTCCCCCCAGGAAAAGTCTATTTTGTTGACTAACAGTGAAAGTTGTAAATGACTTTTAGATTTTCTTGTAGTTCTCTTGGTGAGCAATTAGCTGCCTCACTTCTTTGGTTCACAGCTGGGAGTTACAGGCAAAGGAGGAAGCTGAGAATGGCAAGAACAAAATATATCCAGTCATCTGCAGGAAACTGCACTTGGCATGAACCTTCACTTCATCTCGAGCAATCAGGTCTTATTAAACTTCAATAGATACTTTACTCTTGTATCCAGTTCTATATGGAGCCTCTGACATCTTCTGTGTAAGTACCGAGTAACGTGAAAAATAGGCAACAGTCTTTAAAACATGAGACTGATGTCTACTTTTGTCCTCTACCTTTCTTTCCATTTTTCCTCTGTGTTTCTATCCACCTGATGCGAATACTCTGCAGATGGTGCTCCCTGATAATTAGTAGTCAACAATCAAACAGACACCTTGCTATTTGTAACTTTAGCACTTCTTCACCAGAGTGTCTGGACGCCCTTCATTTTCTGTTTCTATAGCCACTATGTAAGTGTAGATCTTGTTGTGAAAATTGCGACAACTAAATGGTTTTTCTACCTTCCATTTCTGTCCCATCAAAATCAATTTTCTCAAACATTATTTTCTCTCACCCAAGTGCTTAGAATGTTTACAATTCATGTAATAGAGCAAATCCAAATTCATTGGCATGACCTTCAAAAACGGTTCTCCATATTGTTCTCCCTCACAATTTCCACTGCATGTTCTCTTAGTTCCCAGTGCGGGCTTGCTGCAAACAAGCTCCACACGTTACATTGGCTTGTCGTAGTAAATTTTCATCATGAGCTTATAATGCAGGTATTTTATTCTTACTCCTACTTTACAGATGAGGAAACTGAGGTTTAAAAAATGGAAAACTTTGTCCATGGGTAGTGCAATTAATTTGTGACAAATCTGGGATTACAATCAGTACTGATTCCAGAATCAGTGCTGAATACCCAGTAGGCAGACTTTAATGCCTTCAACCAGTTTCTGAAACAGGCACATGTTTTTGTTTTTAATGTGGTTTGATGTTAAGAGGGGGCCATTACAGAAAATAACTAGAACTTTCTTAATCTTTATTCTATTATAGTTTGTTTTCAGTTTCCTCATCTTTGTTAAAGTTTTAAAAAGTGTTTATTTATTTATTTTTGAGAGAGACAGAGAGAGAGAGAGAGAGAGAGAGAAGAGAGCGTGAGAACGCACAGCGGGGGGATGGCAGAGAGAGAGGGAGAATCTGAAGCAGACTCTGGGCTCCAAGTTGTCAGCCCAGAGCCCTACGTGGGGCTCCAACCCACAACCATGAAATCTTGACTCAAGCCAAAGTCATATGCTTAACTGACTGAGGCACCCAAGCACTACTGATTTTCCTCATCTGCTGCTATTGGGACTTAGTTGGTCTCTGAGAAAAAATTGGTGAGAAAAATGATACATTTTAAAACATTGTGTTATGGAAAATTTGGAATGTATATAAAAGGTAGATAGAATAGTATAATGAACCCCTATATACCTAATAATAATAATAATATGGCCCCAGTAATAACTGATTCATCATGCTTCATCCATACCTCCATCCAGTATCCCCTCCCATAGTATACTTAAGCAAGTCTCAGCCATCATATCTCTGTAAATACTTCTGTATGTATCTCTAAAAGAATGACTCTTTTTTAACATGACAATTATTTCACCTATAATATTAGTAATAATTATCCTAATAACATCAGAAAACCTGACATTGTACAAATTTCCAATTGTTTTATGTTAAATACTTTACACAATGTATATGAATTAGGCTCCAAATAAGGTCTACACATTGTGATTGGTCACTCTATCTTCTAAGTACCCCTCCATCTCTATCTTTGCAATGTGTTGAAGAAACCAGATTCTTTGTCTTGTAGAATTTCCACAGTATGGATTTTGCTGATTGGATTCCCATGGTGTAGTTTAACAAGTTTCTTTGTCCTCTGTATTTCCTATAACATGGTAATTGGAAGGGTGCCTGGGTGGCTCAGCTGGTTAAGCATCCAACCTCAGCTCAGGTCATGACCTTGCAGTCCATGGGTTCAAGCCCTGCATGTGTGCTGTGAGCATAGACCCTGCTTCAGATCCCCTGTTTTCCTCTCTCTGCCCCTCTTTACCTCTTTATCTCACAAATAAATAAACATTAAAAATTAAAAAAAATGGTAATTGGATCTAGATACTTGATTGGATCTAGATTTGATTTTTTTTTCCAGGACTTTATATGCAGTGTTATCTTCTTCCATTAGGAAGCATACAATGTCTCTATAAATATATCTATATCTACATATATTTTTACGTTTACTTTGAGAGAGAGAGAAAGAAAGCAGGAGAGAGGGAGGGACAGAGAGAGAGAGGGAGAGAGAGAGAATCTCAAGCAGGCCAACACTCATCTCAGAGCCTGATGTGGGGCTCGAACTCACAAACTGTGAGATCATGACCTGAGCCGAAGTCAGAAACTTAACCGACTAAGTCACCCAGGTGTCCCTCTTTATTGATTCTGATGAAGGCATATAACTTAATTAGCATAGAAGACTTTTCCATCCATATTTTATGTTATGTAATTAAAACATAAGTATACTGGAATACACTGGTTTGAGAGCAAACACAACCAGCTTTTTATAAGCAAATAAACTGGGGATACAAAAATGTGTGGTTACCCATGAGTTTCAGTATGTATTGGGTATCAATTGATATGTTTTGCAATGGGAATACAAAGTTAATGAGGCAAGTTAGTTAAATAGTAGTCTATTAAAAGAGCTTCTAGCATACTGCTGTCCAATAGAACTTTCTGTGATGGGGATGTTCTATATCTGTGTTGTCCAGTATGGTAGCCACTAGCTTCATGTGGTTATTAAGGATTTGAAATGTTACTATGACTGAGGTAAAACTACAGATCTGAACTCTTGATTTAACTAATTTAAATTATTAGCTTAAATTTAATAACCTTGGACAATTTAGGTCTAAGATACAAAATCTGCACTGGAGAAGAAATGGATCTAGAACGTGCACTCTTAATCACAACACTATACAGCTTCTTGGTGTGGTGTTTCTCAGGACTTTTTTACAATGCACCAAATATGCATTCACATTTTTTAAAGCAAATAACAAAGACTCAATCTACCAGCTTTACTTTCTTCAGCCTATGTTTAACATTATATATTTAAACAACTGTCAAAGCTAAGTTGCCAACATTCATGCACAATTTTAAAACATGCTCAATTTATATATATTGATATATAATTATATTATACTATAATTATATATGCTATAATTAGATATATAATTATAATCATATAAATTATATATAATCACATTAAATTATATTAGTTAATAATTTATAATGGTTGTTAATACAAATTAATTTATTTGTATTAATATATTAATTTATTACCAGTAATGCATTAATATGTTTGATTACTAAATACTGAAAAAAAAAAAGGACATTATTTTCATGGAAGATTCATCCTGGCAATGCTAACTACATAATAGATTGACACTACTTGCCTCACATTGCAAGAACAATGAGAAAATAGGTCCATGCTGGTATTAACCCATGAAAGAATCATGGCCACCTTGGATTACATTTAATAAAAAAAGCAAAAGGCAAAGATTTACAAAAATTTTAAAGACAAAAAATAGTCCTATGAGGTCTAAAAATATACACAGATGTCTGACAAATAGGGGCTCCTAAGAGCTGTGGTTGTAAATAGTTTAGATACATTTACACTGGAAGTCAAGTTCATTTGAAATCTTCAAAAAAATTCTAGATAATCTTCAAATGGTGCCTATTACAGTTAGCATTTATATTCATTAGTTGTATTGAATTACTTGTTACCCAAAAATAATAGCTGCTCCTTACCATATATTGTTAAGGACTTTAACTGGCTGTCTTCAATTTCTACTCTTTCTTGACTGTTCTCAATGATTCTCTTTGTAGTAATTTTTCTGCCACCAACAATTTTAGTAAAAGTTGATATATTTTTGAAGCTGCCTATCCCACTGTCCTCAAAGAATGTGGAAGACAATAGGCTTCCATGACCTAGTGAGCCCGAGGAAGTAAATACTGTATCAAAAGAAGAAAATGCTCCTCAAAATATAGAAATCCACTGAAGGCAGAGGAAAATGACTCTCTACCTCAGCTTCTGTGGGGGATGCCTATGATTTCCCAAAAAAGTCCTCAAATGGGTCTTAAAAGAAGTTGAATACAAACTGATCTCTTCCACAAAAAAAAAAAAAAAAAAATCCCTGAAGGCATCATGTGAGTTATGGAATGCGAAGCCAAAGTCAAATGGATTGTCAAAATGACTTCCACCTCTACCTTCACCTTTAACCCTTCTTTGCCATACTTGTCATGGAGGTCTCATTTCTTAGCACCTGATAACACCTCCTTTGCCTCAGCTACTTGTTTGAATTCTTTTTTTTTTTTAATGTTTTATTTATTTCTAGGAGAGAGACAGACAGCGTGAACAGGGGAGGGTCAGAGAGAGAGGGAGTCACAGACTGAAACAGGCTCCAGGCTCCGAGCTGGCAGTCAGCACTGAGCCCGACGTGGGGCTCGAACCCACGAACCGCGAGATCATGACCTAAGTGAAAGTCGGACGCTTAACCGACTAAGCCACCCAGGCGCCCCTACTTGTTTGAATTCTATCTCTGCTTCTTGTTCTCATGAGTTTTATCTGGATGCCACTTCAATGCCAGTTTCTGGTAATGCTTTTTAATATTTTTGGCTAAGGCATATCTTTGCATACCTAGAACTTCAGAGTGGTTCATCATGTTGTTTTGTTTTTTGTTTTGTTTTGTTTTTGTTTTTGTTTTTTTTGTTTTTGTTTTTTTGATTTTTGTTTTGTCATGTTTTAACAGGCTGTTGGAAGGAGTCCTCTTTTATAGTTGTAAGGTCATCTATGTGGGCCCCAGGACTCAGGTGCTGGCAGCCAAGTGCAGCCCGGGTCTCCCCTCTCTTTCCTTTTGCACTGCCCTGCTGGTAATGGTGGCAGCCTGATGTTTTTCAGAATTTATTCTTATCTGCACCATTACCTTTGGGCATGATATTCCTTCTAGCAGAAAATGGCACCCTTAGAATCTACAAAGCTCTTAGCCTGGTGTGGTGAGCATTCTCCGTGATGGTCTCGAGTAAACCACACCTCCTTGGCTTTTATACTTACGTGTTCCCTGCCATACGGACTCATGGGTAAGCAATAAATTGTATTGGCAGTAATACTGCCTGACTTTTTTTTTTTAAACGTTTATTTATTTTTCAGAGACAGAGAGAGCGAGCATGAGCTGGGAGGGGCAGAGAGAGAGGGAGACACAGAATCTGAAACAGGCTCCAGGCTCTGAGCTGTCAGCAAAGAGCCCAATGCTGGGCTCGAACTCACCGACCACGAGATCATGACCTGAGCCAAAGTCAGACGCTCAACCACGGAGCCACCCAGGAACCCCTAACACAATCCAGTTTGATCTACAAAGTATTTGTTCATCCACCCTGTGTGGAAGGCCCCCCCCCACTTGATGGGAATTCACTATGTTCTGAAGCTGCTTCACTCATCTTTAAACAGATCAGATTGTTAGCACGTGCATGTCAGCTTAAGTCTAGCTTTTGATCATTTTTTCATTTCAGCTCCTCTCAGGAGCCATGTTCATTTGTGTTCACCTGTGCACTGTAAAAATTTTTTAACCTTTTTAATATTTGTGTCCTGTGTATCTATAACTTTTATACACTTGAAAATTGCTGTCTTAAATGGATTTTATTGTCCCTTACTGGATGTGTTGCATCCAGAGGTAATTTGATTTATGCTATTAGCTGACAGATCCATAAAATGTACTGGTTAGGAGTATGGGCTCTGGAGTCAGAAGTCTTGGGTTCAAATTCGGACAGTACCACATATTAGTGATTATGTAAAAATAGTCATTTGATCTAAGTTAGTGTTTTCTTATCTGAAAATAACTTCCTTGTACATTTGTTGTGAAAATTAAGTGACATGGGGGTGTCTGGATGGCTCAGTCGGTTAAGCACCCAACTCTTGATTTTGACTGAGGTCATGATCTCATGGTTCGTGAGATGGAATCCTACCATCCTGATAGAATACAAGACAAACTGTCAGCGTGGAGCCTGCTTGGGATTCTCTCTTTCTCCCTCTCTCTACTCCTTCCCTACTCATGCATGTGTTCACATGCTGTCTCTCAAAATAAATAAATATTTAAAAAGAGGGTGACTGGGTGGCTCAGCAGGTTAAGCATCTGACCTTGGCTCAGGTCATGATCTCATTGCTTATAAGTTCAAGCTTCACATCATGCTTTCTGTTCTCAGTGCAGAGCCCCTTTCAGATCCTCTGTCTCCTTTCTCTGACCCTCCACTATTTGCCTGTGTGCTCTCTCTCTCTCTCTCAAAAGTTAATAAATATGGGGCGCCTGGGTGGCTTAGTCGGTTAAGCGTCCGCCTTTCGCTTAGGTCATGATCTCGCGGTTCGTGGGTTCGAGCCCCACGTCGGGCTCTGTGCTGACTGCCAGCTCGGAGCCTGGAGCCTGTTTCAGTCTGTGACTCCCTCTCTCTCTGACCCTCCCCTGTTCATGCTGTCTGTCTCTCTCTCTCCTAGAAATAAATAAAACATTTTTAAAAAAAGTTAATAAAGATTAAAAAAAGAAAAAAAAAAGAAAATTAAGTGACATTGTGTACATAAGTAGTGCTTAACCAGAACCTTAACTATCAGATGCTTAGTAACTATTAGTGACTCATAACCATTATAGCAACGCTGTGCTTGACCAAATTAAGCATTCTTTTTCATACTGAACATTAGATAACTACCTTATATGTTTTGCTTCCTTTTCCTTGTCTGTTTGTATCACTTTTCCCTGGCTGGTTTCCCTATAAAACTTTACAATTTTTTTAACCTTACTTGCTTTGATGGTAGACAATTCAAATTTGTAAATAGCCCCATCTATACACAAAATGTTAGGTGCTTTTATCAAAATCTTAGTCACAAAACCGTTTGGAATCAAAGCTTGTGTTTCACTTGCAAGGGAAAAAAATGTAGCACTGCATAGACAGGTCCGTGATCTCATTTTATTGGTTATGGAGTCCAAATTCATGGCATAAAGAATTGAGATATTATTCTCTTGATTTCAACCTCACTGTTTGACTCTTCTAGAACTCCGCTTCCTCTTATATAAAACTGGTAAAAATGTCCTATTTACCTTTCAGGGATTCTTTTAAAAATTTAAAATTAAAAAAGTTTATTTTTGATAGAGACAGAGCATGAGCATGGGAGGGGCAGAGAGAGAGAGAGAGAGAGAGAGGGAGACACAGAATCTGAAGCAGGCTCCAGGCTCTGAGCTGCCAGCACAGAGCCCGATGGGTGCTTAACCTGATGAACCACGAGATCATGACCTGAGCCGAAGTTGGATACTTAACTGACTGAGCCAGCCACGCACCCCCCTCTCAGGGTTTCTGTGAATATTAATGAGATGAGGTCCTTGAAGGGCAGGTATTAGGGTAGGGAAATACTTCCCCTCCACTTCTGATATTTCCTTCTAAGTGGAAGGACATCCATTACTGTAACATACCTGGCCTCTATCCCCTACTCATTCTTCACTGGAGATGGAAGAGGAATAAATCATTTGGTGATTTTGGATGTAGAAATTAAGCATGCATCTTGAAGCCCTTTCTTCTGCCTTGCCTCCTTGGGAGCAGCTGGTTACTGGGAGCATGGAGACTGCTCTCTTCTTGGGACTGTTTTTCCGGGTCTAACCCTGCTAGGTAGTTAAGTGTATAATTAATTCTGGGATTCAGATTATGAAATCACCTTGGCTTTAGAAACATCATATTCTTGAATATGTGTCTTATGAGAAATTAAGTTAATATTTTAGTATCTAACTTTCTACTAGATCCTATAGAGGACAATAGAATTGGCTCAAATTTGAGCAGACAGAGGTATTTTATCTATGGGGCTGCCTCAAAGACTACAGAAGCAATGTTGTAGTCCTTTTTAAATCATTTTTATAGTTTCTATCACTTAGCACAGTGTCTGGCACAGCACATACTTAATGCCTATGGTTGAATTCTTTTGAATAATATAACATGATATGCAAATAAATGGTAATATTTATTATTAAGAAAAACAGCTGTGCTACCACATTTGTAGATTTCAAATTTCCAGGAGAAGCTATTACCACGACATAGTTAATGTCCCAGGAAATTTATATAACCATTGTCTTAGCCATTTGGGGCTATTATAACAAAATACCACAGACCAAGCAGCTTTTACACAATGTAATATTTTTCCTCACAATTTGGTAAGCCAGAAGTCTAAGATCAGAAAGCCAGCATGATTGAGTGAGGAACTTCTAGGTTGCAACTTCTTATATCTTCATTTGGTGGAAGTGGTGACCTAGTTTATGGGGCCTCTTTTTATAAGGGAATTAATGCCATTCATGAAGGCTTGACCCTCATGATTTAATCACCCAAAGACTTCTCATCCTAATACCATTACCTTGGGCATTAGGTTTACAAAATAAGAATTTTGGGGTATGGGGACACAAACATTCAGATCACAGCAATCATGCACTATGCTCCAGAAGTTTCATTTAGTAGAATGAAGAGCTCAGTCTTCCTGCACATATTACACATTAGAAAATTTAGGTACAGGGGCGCCTGAGTGGCTTAGTCGGTTAAGCGTCCGACTTTCACTTAGGTCATGATCTCACGGTTCGTGGGTTCGAGCCCCGCATTGGGCTCTTTGCTGACTGCCAGCTTGTAGCCTGGAGCCTGTTTCAGAGTCTGTGTCTCCCTCTCTGACCCTCCCCTGTTCATGCTGTCTCTCTCTATCCTAGAAATAAAATAAAAATTAAAAAAAAAAAAAAGAAAATTTAGGTACAAAGCAGTGATACAATTTACTTATGCTCTCACGGCAAGTTTATAGTCCTGTTTGGAATAGAACAACAATTTTAGACGTCTATGGGCTAGTCTGGGTTCTTACTATGAAATTTTGTAGAATAAGCTTCCGATTCACTAAATGTAGATGTCAAGCTTGTTTACAAGTCCATTTGTAGAATCTGAAATGGTTGGATATGTTCTGGAATGTTCAGATCACAAAGTCATTGAGGCAGTTTGGATGAAGAAAGTATTTTTATCACAATAAAAAAGAGGTGTGAAGTTTTTGATTGTTATCAGAAGAGTAATTACCAGCAGATTGCCACATTTAGAGATAGCAATAGATGTGTGACAGCTGGCTTAATTGAACGTCTGGTGGGCCCTTTTCTATATAAGAGAATTCCATGTGCATAATATGGAAAAGAAAGCAGGTGTGACCAGTCAGTTTTCAAATGAAGAGAATAACTCTCACTTGGAGAGTGCACTGATCTACTAAACTTGTTTGTATTTCTTAGGTTGCAAGATAAATTAGCAGTCGATTTTTGTTGGTTTGGTGATAAATTTTACACCAAGCAAGCCCATATTAATATAAAAGTATATAGCAAAGAGTTTCCTATTTCTATCTTTTATATGAAGGCTTGGCAGAATGTACATTGATGTGAATTACTGACCCTATACCCCCATCTCAGCACCATTATGTATATGGTACTGAAGTCAGCAAGTCTGGCACTTCCACAGACATGGGCTGCCAGAATATTCACTAATTCTTGACACATGTAAGAAAGTACAGGACTGACAGGAGACAAGAAATCCAGTCACTGGCTGTGTCACTCAATAGTAAACTTGGAGTGAATTAATCGTTGATCTTTCTGGGCTTCAGTCAATTCCATGTCTCCAGAATGAAATGATGGAATTAAATGATCTCTAAGTTCCTTCTGTGGTTCTATCTCATTACAGGAGGAAAAAAAGAAGTGTTTAATCAAGTTTTTAATTGTATGAGAGATATAACAAATTATTGATGGCATTAACCTGTGGTAGCAAATATGTCAGAAGCATTCTGTAAGTATTTTTTGGCTATCTTATGTAAACTGTCGAGGATGAAAAGTAGAAGAAAGTGCTTAAATCAAGTCATGAGAGTCATTTTTGTTTTTCTAAATACATGCCATCTGTTCCTATGTATGGGATTAGTTTGTGTAATTTCTATTAGCTGCAGAATGAAACGTGGCTACAAGGATTTGTTCAAGTGTGGGCAATCACTACACACACATTTCTAGTACAGTGGATCAGTAGTTCCTAAGCATTAGTCTTCTCCACAATCATCTGGAAACCTTGTAAAAGATACAAATTCTTATTGTTAAGACAGGTACTACACTTAGAGAAAACTACCATAGATTTTGAAGTGGCTGAATCCAGAGTTAGAACCCTGTCACTTATCAGCCCCACAGCCCTCTCAGACACCATTGCCAACTATTTGATCCTAACTTCTCCATGTTCCTTGCTCCCATCAGAGGCTCAAGACCCACTGATTAAGGTGGTTGTCTACTTTGTTCTCCTGTCAGCTAAAGAAAGGCCCCACAGTGAATGTTACCATCTAATTCCTTACTGCACGGTTGAAGTTATCCAATGTGTAGTCATTCTGTCTTTTCTCCGCCCGTCCCTTTTCCTGTCCAGGCATGTCTACCATACCTCTGCCCCAAATACAGTTACCCTGACTAAGAGATTCAGGGGTAAGTATTTTTTGAATTTACTCTCTTTACAACTCTTGTAGTTTCTCACTAATGAAAACAAAGTCAGATGTATAACCTCTGTGTGCAAAACTCAGAGCCAATCCTATAGTTCGTTCCAACTGTCTCAGAACACCCCAATATTTTCCTGTATTCCACCTATTGTGTGTGAGTCATGAAATCAAGGGGGGCTGCTCAGAGGAAGCTGTATTTGGCTGGAGTTTGAAGAAAGGGGCAGGATGTCTGCAGAGATGGAGAGAAAGGGGATCTAGAGAAAGGCAATAATATAAGCAAATGTGTAAGAGAGCAGACCATTTGTTCTCAAATTTAGTGTTTTCAAATGTTATAGAGCTGATCATGTCTTGATTCACACTGGTAAGAAGAGTAAAGAGTTTTGAAATTGTTTCCTTAGAAGATATTACTCAATTTAGCCATTAAACCAATGGATGTACTGGCATGATTTTATTTTCCTGTGAATATGCAAATTTTACATTTGTTACTATTTTCTCAACATAATTGTAATTAATCTGTGGAAATGCAGTTTTACTTTAGCCAAGAGCAGTGGTTTTTACCCTTTGTTACACATTAGACCCACCTGGGAAGCTTTTAAAAGTAGATACCTAGATATGCCCCCTCTTCTCATTCTGACTTAATTGGTCTACATTAGGGTATAAGCATTGGATACCTTTTAAGAGCTCCTCAGAGGATTGTTATGTGCATCTAAGTTTGAGAAACACTGGCCTATAGTTTTCTATGTGGCTCTTATTTTGCTTCCATCTCTAATCTCTGTTTAATAGCAGAGGTATCATTTAAAAATGTGACATTAAAAGTGTCCACACAAAAAGAATTCTATAAAAGCAGCAATGGTTATCAGGTGAAAAAATTTTAATTCAGACCTCTTCCATTGGGTGACCAGTGGATGATTTAATATTCTTTGGTGGTAGGGATCTGGACAGTAGAGTCCTTGAAATCAAAGACTGTGTCTTGTGACATTATGTCCTCACTGCCAGGCACAGAATAGACACAAAAGTATTTCTTGGATAAATAGAAGGGAGGTAAGGGAGGAGTGAGCCAATTAACCAGCAAGTATCTGTGTTATTTTTTTTTTAATATTTTTATTTATTTCTAGGAGAGAGAGAGAGAGAGAGAGAGAGAGAGACAGTGTGAGCAGGGGAGGGTCAGAGAGAGAGGGAGTCGCAGACTCTGAAACAGGCTCCAGGCTCTGAGCTGGCAGTCAGCACAGAGCCCGACGCGGGGCTCGAACCCACGAACCGCAAGATCATGACCTAAGCGAAAGTAGGACACTTAACCGACTAAGCCACCCAGGCGCCCCAAGTATCTGTGTTCTTCTCTACTGTCTTCAAATATTATTCTAGGATTGTGTTCTTATCTACCATTTTCACATATTTGGTCAAGGATTGTGAGTAAAGAAGCAAAGAAATAACAAATATGGTTCCTGTACTCTACAGTTTACAATTTTGAAATAATATAGGTATATATTAAAAAATATGAGGTAGATTATAATTTGCATCAAAAATGTAAAATGGAAAACTTAAGTGAGATTGAATTTTGTAAGAGGAAAAGTTTGTAATGGGTTGGAGTAATCAGGATGAACTTCATAGAGAAAATGGAACTTGAGCTGATAGGTGAAGAAAGGAGAATAATCCAATAAGGAAGAACATTGTGAGCAAAGATGTAGAAGAATTTGGGGAGCTAAAATTGAAAAGATATGTTTAGGCTAGATTTTAGAGAGCCTTGGATGCAAACTGACATGTTGGAAATTTTGGACTTTGTCTTATAGATGAAAGAGAGGCATTAGTGTGTTTTGTTGGTTTTCATTTTAACAGGAAACAGACCTGACAAAAATAGCATCATAGACTATTGTTCTAGTGATAGGATAACTATCAACAGGTAGATGGAGTTTGGCATTGATGATGTCAGTGTTAAAGATATGTCATTGAAAATCATTCATGGAATTATGCGATGATAGTGGGAACAGACAGGAAAGGACAGATGGAAAATTTGTGAATAACTGCAATAGCTATATATATATATATATATATAATTCCTAATGATATATATAGGCATATATAATGCCTAAAATGTGCTAGGCAATGCAATAGGCATTGAGAATACATACAGGGGAGTGATGTATATATTTTTTTTTAGATTTTTTTTGTTTATTTACTTTTGAGAGAGGGAGAGGGAAATAGAGAGCATGAGCAGGGGAGGGGCAGAGAGATGGGGAGACAGAGGATCTGAAGTGGGCTCTGTGCTGACAGCAGAGAACCCGATGTAGGGCTCAAACTCACAACATATGAGATCATGACCTGAAGTGAAGTCCGACACTTAACCAACTAAGCCACTCGGGTGCCCCAGATTTTTAAACAATTGATACAACATGGGCATCCTAGGCTTCCACCAATCTGGACTTATGAAGTCCAGTAGGTTGTACCAGTGTTTACTGACTGAATATCAGTTCCAGACTGAGCAGTGAATAAAACAGTCTGTGCCTTCATGGAACTTACATATGTAAAAAAGAATGTTTGGTGCCAGAGTATTTCTCAGTGGGGAAAAGGTAGCCCACATAAAGTTGCAATGCTAAAAATGGTCCTCTGGGCAATCAATATGTAGAATTAAGAGTTGACTGTTGAATAACCAGGGTTTTAGCGGTACAAGCCCCCCATGTAATTGAAAATCCACATATAATTTTTGACTCCCCCCAAATTTTACTAATAGCCTACTGTTGACCGGAGGCCTTACCAATAACATAGTCAATTAACACATATTTTTCATGTTTATACGTATTATATTGTATTCTTAAAGTAAGCTAGAGAAAAGAAAATATTCTTAACAAAGTCCTAAGGAGGAGAAAATGCATTTATGGTACTGTACCGTATTTATCAAAAAAGACGTGTATATATGTGGGCCCACACATATCTAAGCCAGGTTTTCTGAGGGTCAATTGTAGATGGATCACTCTTTGATTATATTAAGTTTATCTCTGTTTCCATTTTGCAGTAAACTACGACTTTTGGTACCTCCTCTATGGCTCCTGTGGCATTTGAAATTCCATTCTCTGCATAGATTGGACCTGCTTACTTCTTATTACTTTGTTATGAGCTTTTCACACTCTAGTTGTAAACCCTTCCCAAATCTAAGTTGTGTCACACATGACAGAGCCATCAGGACTTAGTCATATTTGAGGACATGCCATGGCAATCATTATAGCAAGACTTTGAGTGTGAAGGGGAGAGTGAGAGGAGAGGCACACCAAGTTGGTCCAAGTTTGCTGTTTGCTACAGAAGAGAGTTTTTTTTTTAGGTCAAGTTGTTTTTTTCAGACCTCTTAATGATTGCATGTTTGCATAATCAATGGGATCACCTTTGAAGTAAATCCTTTCTGCTTGTTAAAATGTCTGAAAACACCAAACTGACCATTTTTCAGACTGTTTCTTAATCACCTTTAATCGGGTATAATTTTACAAATCATTCATTAAAAGTGTAATCTTTTACAGAAAGGACATCCTTAATCATTAAACCCTGGCAAAATGAAGTGTGTTACTGAAACACTAGGGAAGGTCAATTTTTCAGAGTACCAACATTTAAGACCATTTTATTGTCTAAGACTTCTGTTTTAAAAAGAAAGAAAAATAACCTCCAGTTTTTATCTTATAAAAATAAGAGTTCATTGTAAAAAGTACTTTGAAAATACAGAAAAATTTTAAATTACCTAAGAGTATTCATCTATGTACAAAAAGACAACAAAATGTCAAGTAACTATTTCATCTCAACACTTTTTTCTAAAATAGAATGCTTTGGGGGCGCCTGGGTGGCTTAGTCGGTTAAGCGTCCGACTTTCGCTTAGGTCATGATCTCGCGGTTCGTGGGTTCGAGCCGCGTCGGGCTCTGTGCTGACTGCCAGCTCGGAGCCTGGAGCCTGTTTCAGTCTGTGACTCC